>PVJO010013905.1:0-50151 GCA_004026905.1 Hystrix cristata
GTGGAAGGGTTTGAAGTGTCCCCTTTTTTTGGTGTTTTGACAGAGGGTATTGCCATACATTCCAGGCTGGCCTTGAACTTGCTGGGAAGCCCAGGATGGCCTCATATTCACGGTGATCCTTCTGCCTCGGCCTCCTAAGGGATGGAATTACAGGCATGCACCACCACTGCCAGCTCTGTGAAGTGTTTCTTGCTGTTTGTTTTCCTAGATCCATCCCTTAGCGGCTCTGGTTAAGACAGAGTGAATTTGGCTATAGATTCGCTCTCCCTTTTGGGCTCAGTGGGAGGTAGGTCCTCCCTGTCCACTTGTGTGGTGGGTTCCCGGCCGGGCTCTGGAAGAGGATGTCACCCATCACCTTATAGATGGGAGTTTCTCAAGCTTAGGTTCTGGCTCTTCACAAGGGTCTGAGCAGAGGCGCTTCTCTGGAAGCACTCATAATCGTTTGTATTTTCTAGAGTGGGTGACACGGCTGTCAGCACTTGGTAGCTGTAACTCCCCATTTGTTGCAGTCTGTATGGGTTGCACATGGCCTTGAGCCAGGCACTTGAATGTGGAATGATGATTATTCTGGAACTCTTGCTGTTCCTTTGAGGATTAATTGTCGTGTTCTTCAGTTTTTAACAGGCTTCCCCGAAGAAGCACAAAGAAGCTGAGTTCTGAGCATAGAGTCCCAGTTAGAGAATGACTTAGATCTTGGTACTTTCATCTCCAGCACCTCTCAAAAAAGATTGTAGTTGTTTTTAGGAGAGGAAAATTTGGGTGTGTTGGGTGACACTGCATTAATGTAGTACACTGACAATGTGGTATAAAGCAAAATGGTATTACAGTAGATGGTGTCTCTGTCCTCTGTCTCGGTCCCAGGCCTCAGTGTATTACGTAGTGCTGTGTAGATGCTTTATCATTACATAACTATCTCACTGCTCCCAGTAAAACATAGGATGCTATTCTAATAATTGAAATAAATCTATTTTTATTCAGCAAATCTGCATGAGAGGAAAATATTTGAGAAAGTACTTCATTTTTAAATAACTTTTTTTTTTAAATAACTTCTTAAATTGAAGAGTTTCTTTGCTGTAAGACCTTTTACTGTCCTCTGTTTAATCATAAACTTTATATTTAAATGAGGTCTAATATTAGTCAAAGTTTTATTTTAACTAGGCTTTTGTTAAGGAACATGTCACTCTGTATTGGAAGGTATCAAGTTTGTTTCTTGTAATGCCTGAACTTATTTTATATTGAGTGTTACTTTCTCAGATGAATTTGTGAGTACTGCTGTCTTCCCTGTATTTTAAAATGTTTGCGGCAAAGCCTAGCAGACTTTAGTCATAGTGGGAAGCTCTTCGCTCATGTACAGTTTAACAAAGTTTTCGGCTTTTTTCTTTTTTAACCATCTACTCTAAGTGGGGAACAATGCCAGTTACAGTTCTTCAACTCTCGTGCTTCTCTGTTATGGAAAATGCGTCACCACCAAGGTGGAAGGAATGTTCCAAGTATCCAAATGTGTTCTCTGTACTGTACAAATTTAGCTCAGTAGAAATGATTACTGCCCCGAAAGTACACGGTCCCCAAGGAAGTGTACCACAGGCTCCCTGAGGTCCACGCAGGTAAATGTGTCCGGAGCTCAGAAAATGTTCAGAACATCATTGCAGTTTCCTAAATATTATCAGTGTTATACACGGTACTGTTTTTCATGCTTAAAGCAGTTCGTATTAAAACTACTCTTACTAAACTGCTTTGCAGAGATTTTCTAACAGTTCTGGTTTTTGTAATAAATTTGCTAATATTAATATGCATGCTGGGATGTTCTCTGGAATGTCAGAGTTCTCCTCACTGTATTGCAATGTCCGGTTTTATTTCTTGTCCTTCCTGTTGGTTGACTCTTGTGTTTGTGCTTTCCACTTTACAGGCGTGCAGTATGGTGACTGTGTTAATAACCAAGCTAGCTCCGCGCCAACTCCCTCGTCATCAGCTTCCGATGATGAGGAAGAGGAGGAGGATGAGGAAGCAGGTCTGCTTTAGCTCTACACCAGTTTCTGATCTTTCTCCTACTCGAGTTTTCCTTTATTTCTATAGCCTTTAAAAAAGTATCTGAAGATTTTGCATGATGAACCTACTTGGTTTGGGTTATAGAAGGTTGGGTCACTTGAAATGAGTTTGTTTTGTTTTTCCTTCTTTGATTTGTTTCCCATTTATAAGCAGTAGGATACATCATTCATGATAGTAGATTGTTTCTTCTTTCAGAAACTCATTTACTTCTCCCATGTCATGTCCAAAGGAATAAGCCCTGACGGAAGCTCTGGGCTGCTGGCTGCTGCGGCCCCGTTTAGGAGCAAGGTTTCTGCTTTGCATGCTACTTTATGCTAGTCAAAATGAGCCGTGTGGATTTTATAATAGTGGTAGGGAACTAGGACAAAGTTCTACAAGGTCTTCTTGGCTCTTTCCATGTATTTAGAAGGCTCAGAACTCACAGTTACTTTCTTGCTCATGAAGTAGTAGTTCCTTATTGAAGATGTTGTGCATATCCTTATATGGTGCATCCCCACTTAACATCTTTTTCTGCCTTGATAGAACACTACTGAAAATTACGCAGTTCAGTTCCTCCATTAATTCTAACAGCTTAATACTGAACCAATAAATGTTGATATTTCAAGTTACTATTAGTAACCAAGATTCTCTGTCTGTTATTTTTATTATTGATGGGAGGATTTGCTGTACAATCTGTTTGGTAAGGTTTCTATTTCCTGTGCATTTTAAAAATATTCAAGCTTTAATGTGTGGTTTGAGGGGGATAAAAGTAGAGGGTATCAGGTAGCAAATAATTTTTCTTAAAATTTAGAAATCTATCAGAAATTTTAAATGATTTTTTATTTTAACAATTTCAAACTTAAAGTTGCAAAAAGATTAAAAGAAGTTCCACATATTCCTTACATAATAAACCATTTTTGCCTCACTTGCTTTGTAATTTTCTTCATATATTTTTTTCCTACATTGAATGTTGATGCAGTAATAACTGGTACACACCCCACGGGCTGATCTCAACAGCTGTCTCAGTTTGATTTTTTGTAGCTCTTTCATGGTCCAGGATTTAGTCCGTGGTCATGTGTTGAATTCATTTGTCATGTCTGTTTAGACTCCTTCTACCTAGAACAATCCCTTAGCCTTTCTTTCTTGACCTTGACATAGTCAGTGAGCACAGGACAGTTAATTTGTAAAATAGTCCTCAATTTGAATTTGCATGTGATTTCTTCCTGATTGGATTCAGATCACATATGTTTGGCGGGATTTCTCAAGTAATGTGTTCTCAGTTCCTATGTGAGGCATGTTAATTTCTTCCCATATATATGAGACTAACTTTGATCATTCAGTTATGGTTGTGTCTGCTAGGTTTCTCCACTATAAAGTTACTACTTTCCCTCCATTAAAATTAGTAAATAATTTGTAGAGAGTCTTTGAGACTGTGTTTCTTTTGTCAAACAGTTCCCCATTAGCCTTGGCATTTGTTGATGATTCTCATTCTCACAGTCCTATATTGATAAATTCGAGTTTCATAAAGAAGATTTATTGATCAGCTTGCCCTACATTTGTTGGCCAGAGGTGGTGTGTTCAGGCTGGCTGTGTTGTCTTTGTAAAATGTTCCCGTGAATCCTGGAACACTTACTCTAAGGCCACAGTAAATGTTCCGGACTTAATCTTGGACTTCCTGTCTTGCAGCCCTGCAGTGAGCTGTTTCTCCAGGGATTCCTGGAGAAAGGTATTTTAGAAGCCAGTATCTAACTGCAGTGTGTGCAACACTTAACTGAAATCTGAGAAAAGACAATTTGTTTGGTCAATCAAGAAGTGCTTTTTTGTTTTTCTTTTTCATTTTTAGCACTGTTTGGGGACGAGGGAGAGAAAGAGAAAATGAAGCGCACTTCCTGAGCCTCTTGCCGGCCTCTAGTGCACATCTGCTGTGTCTTATCAGTTGTAATCGTAGCCCTGTGGAGCGGGTTTTGTTAGAGAGCTTGTTACTGAAGAGGAGCAACTCAGAGATGTTACATGCCTGTTTCCCTCTGAACTGCTAAGTGGCGGACATGGAGTTTGGCTGACATTTTGTTCCATGTTTTATGCAAGTTAGGAGAAAATGAAACTTCAAATCATTTGGAAAGTTGAGTCATATTAGCATGTGTAGTAGTTTTGTTTGATCCATGTGGCTTGGCTTTTAGAGAGGGAACAATGTAAGCCTTTTCTAAAAGGCTTTAATGCTTCCTAGTACTTTTCCCCAACTTTAAGGATTTTGAACTATTCTTTTCATCTATTCCCTCCCTCCCTTCCTTAGACTTTACCCCCTCTTTTTTCCTCTTTCCCCTTTTTCTTTCCAAACTGTGACTTGGAGTCAGTAAAAGAATGAGAGTAGAATCTTCCCAGGTGCGACATGCACTCTTGTTCCCCATTTGGTCTCAGCATTCTTGTGGTCACTGGTGGCAGGAAGTGACTGAGGAGCTTGGAGGTAAGGTTTAACGGTGGGAAAATCACCAGAGCTCACCTCGCTTGGACCCTGAAAGCAGTGCAGCTGGAGAGCTTCTCTAATCTAAAAACCTCAAATCTGAAAACGTTTCCAGCACCAACACTGTGCCCCAAGTGAAAACTCCATGTACTCTCACAGTGGCTCACCGTCAGACCAGACACTGGATGGATTGATTAAATGACCTGTGGGCTGGATAGAAAGTGTATGTGTTGCCAGAACAAGCACATGGCTGCGTAGAAAATGTATAGGAAACACGGGCAAGTTCGTGCTTGGACTTGGGTCCCATCCCCGAGATAGCTCATGTGTGTGCAAATACTTCAAAATCAAAAAATTAAAAATTCAATCTGAAATACTCCTGGCTCCAGGCATTTTGGAGAAGGAATACTCAGCCTGTTTTGGTTGGTATCATAGCTGCAGAGTCAATACAGGAGTGTAGTTTCTGGTCTCCAAATGTGTCTGACAGGGATGCAGATACCATATATGATTATAGTACCACTTGAGAAGCACAGTAATTCAGGGTGGAAACCAACACTGTGTCACAGGGAAGGAAATGATTTTGTACAGACATATAGGAAAGAGCCCACAGAGGCTTTGAACTTGAAGGATGAGTGGGAATAGACCAAAGAGAGAGAGGAAATCTAGGTGAATGGACCACCATGCGCCACTCATGAACACAGGAGCACACTAGTCACACGGTGATGGCGAACCTTTTAGAGCTTTCAGTGTTGATAAACAGCCCGCCATGGCACGTGTGCCATAGGTTCGCCACCGCTGCGCTAGTGTATCAGGTGTGGCCACACTGAAGTAAAGTGAGCATGGTAGGGGGAATGTGAGAAAACCAGATGAAAAGCAAATAGGAGCCACAGTTGGAAGTTCCTTTTGTGAGGACATGAGGGTGTTTGGAACTTACTCTCTAGGATGGCGAGGTATTAGTGAAGGTCTTTGGCAGCATTTCAGAATGTGAGCATACAAATTTCATAGTGCACTCTTTGTTTCAGTACAATTCTGGTTGGTATTGGCAGTCATAGAATGACTTGATTAAGTGTATTGATCTAAACAGTAAGCTTTAGCAAAGTTCAACTGTTTACTTAGTCTAGCATAGTGGTTTATCTGAGTTTATAACTGTCATTTTTTAAACATATTTTGACAGGTCCAGAATAAATAGAGCTTTGCACTTAGTCTTTTCTTCTGAAAGTGAATTTTAAAATAAATGAGCAGACCTTGCCGGTCATGGTGGCACTTGGGAGGCTGAAGCAGAAGGGTTGCCTCAATTTCGAGGCCATTCTGGGCTACATAGTGAATTTAAAGCCAGCCTGAACTACACAGAGAAACTCTGTCTGAAGAGCCAGATAGGTGGGTAGGTGGGTGGGTGTGTGGGTGGAAGGAAGAAAGGAAGGAAAGAAAGAAAGAAAGAGATTTTAAATAACTAAATAAATAAAATTGGATAACTTTTAAAAGTTTATAGCTATGATATTATTAAAATCGGCTATATTTTCAGTATCTCCATTTGATTTGACGTGAAAGAAATTAAGCAGCTTAAGTAGTACAGTCTTTGAAATAATTTGATATGTTTAAGTAATCTTTTATCTTTGGACTTTATTTTTTTTCCAAGAATGATTATTTCTTAATGTTTACATGTTGAGGTTTTTCTTAGCACACACCTAAGGCACATACTTGTAGGCCCAGCACTGTGAGACATGAGGCAGGACTGCAAGTTTGAGCCCAACCTGGGCAGCTTAGTGACTTAGTGAGACCTTGTCCCCAAATAAAAGAAGGGCTGGGGTTGTGGCTCAATGTGAAGGCCTTGAGCTCAATCCCCAGTAGAGCAAAAAAAAAGTTTTTCTAAGTGAGAGAATAATACAGTGTTTTTGTATATTGAGATACAATTCACATACCATAAAATTCAGCTGCTTATACTGATCAGCAGGTTTTAGTATTTTCACAAAGTTGTTGGCCTCATTACTGGGTAGTTTCATCACCCCAAAGTAGAACCCTGTATCTTTTAGTAGTCATGTCAGCACACAGTCCTGGTCTGCTGTGTCTGTAGGTTCTGCTCTGGTCATTTCATAAAGACATGCCTTGCGCGGGTAGCTTTTGCCTTAGTGACCCTGGGATTGAGTCCAGGCCTGCGCGCCACACCTCTGCCACTGCCCCTTGGACTTCCACAGCCCCAGCCCCAGTCATGCTGCTTTTGTGCCTAGCTACTTCCTCTCAGCATGTTTTCAGTGTTCATCCATGTTGCAGCATATATCAGCATTTCATTCCTTTTTATTGCTAACATTATGTGTTTATAGCACCTTTTATTTATCCATTTGAGTTGTTTTCACTTTTTGGCTGTGGGAATAATGCTACTATGCACGTTCGTGGACAAGTTTTTATGTGGGTTTGTTTTCATTCCCTTTGGGGAATTTCTGGATCCTATGGTAACTGCATACTTAACCTTTTGAGGAATTGCTAGTGTTTTCCAGAGTGGGTCCACAAGAATTCCATCTTCTCTGCATCCATACCAGAACTTGCCATTCCCTGTCTTTTGATTATTATTACCTTGGTGGATGTGAAGTGATATCTTTTTACTATTTTCATTTTCATTTCCCTAGTGCCTAGTTCTGCCAAGCAGCTTTTCATTCATTTGTTGTCCTTTTGCTTATCTTCTGTTTTTGTTGTTACTGTTTCGTTTTGAGGCAGAGTCTTGCTGAGTCATCAAGTTGCCCAGGCTGTGCTTGAATTTGTGATCCTCCTACCTTGCCCTCCCAGAGTACAGGCCTGGACCACCAGACCCTTGTTTAACTTTGGAGGAATGTCTTTGCCCCCTTTTAATTTTTGTCTTTTTATTATTGAGTTGCAAGAGTTCTTTATATATTGTGGCTAGTACACCCTTATTAGATACATGATGGTTTGTATCTCTGCTTTATAATGGGTGGCCTTCTTAGCACAGATATTTAATTTTGTTGAAGTCCATTTTGCCTGTTTTTCTCTTTTGTTGCTTCTTTCTTTAATTCCATATTTAAGCCCTCATTCCCTGATCTAAGATCATGACGATTTCTATGTTCTAAGAGTTTGCGTTCTAGCACCTACATTTGAGAAGGAATTTCATTTTCACTTAATTTTAAAGTAGGAAGGGGTCCAGCTTCCCCTCTGCATGTGGGCATATCTAGTTGTTCTGGCACCAGTTGTTGAAAAGAATATTCTTCCCCACTGCAATGTCTTGTTGAATTGTTTGGCTTTATTGAGGAAAAGTTCATCACCATAAGATGAAGCATCTCGAAGGATACAGTTCAATAGCGAGTAATACCCGTGTAGTGCTGTGCAGCCACCACCTCTGTCTAGTTGTCTAAGTTAGTGAATTTACTAAACTAAATTAACTAGACAGAGTGGTATGTTTTCGTATCCCAAAGAAAACACGGTACCTGTGAGCAGTCACTTCCCAGGCTGCTCCCTCTGTGGTGGCAGCCACAGGCGCTGATGCTGCAGTCACCTTCCTGCCACACACATGTGCGATGGAGTCAGCGCGTGTGACCATGGTGTCTGTGTCCTTCCTCAACGTGTTCCCAGGACGTGCATGGCCCGTGTCCTGTGTTCGTGCTTCATTCCTCTCATGAGCAGATGGGTGGCTCGTGGAGCTGTGGCATGCCGCTCTCTAGTGCTGCTGTGGCCGGACTTCTCCGACCTTGGATCTCGGCGTGCTTGCTGTAGTTAGTGGGTTTACAGACACGAGGGACAGGGAGGAAGAACCATTGCGTCCCATTCTCTAGCAAGTGGGACGGCATACGTTCGCAGAGATTTTCTATTTATCATGAAAAGGCACTCACTAAAGATAGGTGTCTTCCTCCGCCTATTACTTATTTTTTTAGCCTTTGTAAGTGGTGTCTGGTCCGTGGTCTCATTTAGGCCCCAGGAAGACATTGAAAAGAAGATGTTGGGCACTTTAGAGCTCACTCTTCTTTTGCAGAAGACAGTGTTGGCGATTGGAACTCCCTGAAGTTCCATGGCGAGTGACTGATGGGGCCTCGTGTGCCTGCTGTAGTCTTGCCTTCGAGTCCTGTTCCCTGTCAAGAAGCTCGTGCTCATAAACAGATAACCCCGGCTGTTAGGCCCTCTGTCGGTACACCTAGCTGTCATGCTTATCCGTAGCTATTCGGTGTGTGGAAACAATGCGGCCTTTTTATACCACTGTTCAAAATGGGCCTGAAGTGTGACCGAAAGCCCAGTTGTAACACTGGTGTCAGAGACCGGGGATGAACTATACCGTGGATTTTACCCCTGGGAAACAGTCCTTGTCTTTTCAGCTCTAGTATTTCTAGTGTAAGAGAGGAGCCATGTGTATTTTCTGTCTTATATGTCAGTATATGCTCTAGCGTGTCTACCTCGGGTAATTGTAGATTTCCCAAAAAATACTTGGTGACTGAACAAAAGACAGAAATACATGCATGTTCTATCCTTGTGACCAGTCCCCAGATTTCATTATAAATCAGATTTTCTCCTAATCTTAACAGTTTTGAATTAATACAAATAATAAAATATTGTACAGCCTAATACAATAGGCTGTACATTTATTAGCATGCCTTTCATTTATGTTATCTTGTTAAATATGGCAGGTAAATAAATGAGGCAGGTGTTACTTAGCATCCATTCTGCAGATGAATAAGCTGAGGCATAGAAGAGCCTAGTAATAGGCTAGGAAGCAACCCACAGCAGTCCTCTTTTATGGATTTTTCAAAGAGGTGTGATGTTTTGTAAAGTCATCAAAACTTAATTATCTTAAAATATCATAACCCTGATTGATAGCCTTGGCACAGCTGTTATCCCAGTGCTCTGGCAGGCTGAGGCAGGATTGCCACCCAGGCTGGGCAACAAGAAGTTAGCAAGACCCTGTCTCAGAATGAAAAAAAGGGTTGGGGATGTAGTTCAGTGAGAAGGCCCTGAGTTCAAGCCCCAGTACCACAAGAAAGCAAGCAAATAAATGTGTTCATTAGCTTGAGATTTGGTAGGTGTCCTCTTTTAGGTGTGACAAAACTAACACTTCGTTAGCCTAAAATTTATATTTGTATGTTTGATACTTTTAATAGTCTAAATAGTCTAATGTCTGTTCTCTAAATTGCATGTGTTGAACTGAACTTTATTCCACTCATCACCTTCGTATTCATTCTCCCAACTTTTCTTGTCTTTTCTTACTAAGAAATCCTTATGTTTTTAAAAATATTCTTAAACATCAGTCATTTCACTTTTTTACTGGAGTCAGGAATTTTTCTAGTTCAGCAAATACATCTTTTTCGGAATTGGCAGTGGCTGCCCTGAGAGCCACCGTCCTCTTTGCTCAGCTGCGCTTTGGTTTCCTTGCAGGTGTGGACAGCTCTTCCACCACGAGCGGTGCGTCGCCCATGCCTGACAGCTGTGATGCCCTGGAGGGGGGCAGCTACCCAGGTGATTGTCGTCCGTCCTCGCATGCTTCCTCTTCATTCTAAGTAACTGGCTATCACTTGCTTTCAGACAAAAACCTGTACCACACATAATCAGCACATGGCCTTTTTAGCAGAACAAAGGGACATTTTTCTTGCATTTCTTCGCTTTAAATGTTAGTCATCAGCCATAAATATTGTTTCTGGGATGCCTGAGGGAATTTATTATTTTATTTTTGTTATTCTTTAGCCTGTTGCTTTTTTAAAAAAATTTTAATAGTAATTTTCTTTCCCTTCTTTTTTAGAAAATAACACCATAAATAAATTTCGTAGTTGCGTTCTAGTGCTTCGGTTCTTGACTTCCGAATTCCTTGCAGCCAACCCCAGAATGTGATTAGTCTGTAGCTCTTTACAGCCCTGTGTCTTCGGCTGCCCCGTCTGGTAAATACAGTAGCTGCTTGGGTAGGTTTCAGAGGCATCCCTTTGACCACGGGCTGGAAACAACTTTATTGTTACCTGAGAGCGCAGGAGTAGTATGTAGTATACTGTGATTTTCCTTATGCTGCTGTCTCACTGACAGCCGAACAGTCCCGCATGGCCCCTGCTGCCGCCTTCTCTCCTGCCTCTGACCTCCAGCACCAGCGAGCCGTATCACCCTGCGCGTGGCACTCTGGAGCGGAGCTTGCCGGGTTGAGCGTGCTGCACTTCCTGTGCCGCAGCATCCGCTGCCACTGTACCGAGTGTCTGTGGAGAAGTTGAGTGCTCTCAGCTTAGTGCAGAGCCCCCTTGCTTTTATAAGGAGACTTGAGTAAACTCTTCATCATTTCTGGCTGCAGATGTTGCCACTAGGAATCAGTGAGTGTGTATATTTATGTGTGTGTAAAGAGTTTCAAAATGCTATTAAACTGCTACGAATCACTTTTATCAAAATACTCCAGAAGAATCGCTTCATGTCCCAAAAGGTAAATGCTGCAAACTGTATAGTGTGTTTCCTGAGCTCAGAGTCAGCCCGAAGTGAGACAGTCCTTGTGATAGAGTTAAACAATGCCGTAGAGTCAGATAGAGGCCTGTTTGTCTGTCTGTATTCAGTCAGTCACCAAAGTTCAGTCTTTCTATGAAACGTGCTTTAAGGGTCTGTCACCGTGGGCATGTTTTCTGGGTATTTGTGTCGCACTAGAGTTCAGGAAGTGTGCAAATGTCTGTAGCCTGATGTTAAGTGGATGGCAGTTGTGTGCAGCACCAAGGTAAACCTCCCACAGCGAGAAACGTCCAAGTACTGTCCTTCCCAGAGACAGGAAAGGTTCTGGACTCTGCGTCCGCGGCTCCAGCTCTGTGTCTCTCACACCGATGGTGTCCTGTTGAGAGGCTTCCACCTGCGTCCCTCACTGTGGAGAAGTGCAAGCAGCAGACGTAAGCAGCGTGCACTGCATTGCAGCTCTTGTCTTTGCAAGAAGTCTGGGTTTCCAGAAAGCCAACGTGGACCCTTGTGCGATCAGTACAAGATAATGCAGAAGTCTAGGTTGTCGCTGCCATTAGAAAGATGTAGTTCCTCAAGAAAAGCTTTAAAAATACATTCATTAAATCAGATATTTTTCAGAATGTGTTTTTATAGTCTGTTAATGAAGAATATCATTTTACCAAAAAAAGTATATATATACACACACACACACACACACATATATATATATATATATATATATATGACAAAAAGAAAATGATTATGCATTACTGACTTGGCTTTAAAAATAATACTAACAGCTAGGCATGGTAGCGCACGCTTGTAATCCCAGTACTTAGGAGGCTAAGGCAAGAGAATTGCTGTGAGTTTGGGCTACACAGTGAGTTCAAGGCCAGCCTGGACTACGTAGTGAGAGCCTGTCTTAAAAAACAAAAACAAAACAAAGATAGTATGAATCAGTGTACCAGAATGTTAATAATAGTTGTGTAGCACAGAAATTTTCAGGTTGTCTTGGTTTTATTTTGTGCATCTTGGCTTTTTGAGGCAGATTTTCCCTATAATTCAGGCTGGCCTTGAACTCACTGTGTAGACCAGGCTATCCTCTAACTTTGAGCAGTCCTCCTGCCTCAGCCTCTCGAGTGAGTGAGGCTGATTCCAGGTGTACACCATCGTGTTTGGCTTAGATTTTCCTTTTGTTGATTTTCCATATGGATTTTAAATTTTCAAGTTTTTTTTGGTTTTAATAAAATTTTGGAGCTGGATATAATGGCACATGCTTGTAATCCCAGCAGTCTAGGAAGCTGAGGCAGGAGTATTCAGAGTTTGAGCACAGCTCAGACAACTGAGCAACTAGCAAGACCCTGTCTCAGATTAAAAATTAAAAAAAAATGAAGGGCCAAGGGACATAGATCAGTATCAAAGTCCTGTGAGTGTTGTATGTTACAAGTACCAGTTGTTGATGAATGATACAAAATGTAGGACAGAGCAGTATGTAAAATCAGGTAAGCAGAAGACTGAGAATTACGGAAGCTGGGTGATGGGTGCCTGGGCCCGTTGTCCTGTGCCCCCTGCTCTGTGTTCTTGACTGTGTCATAGACTTCGTCATAGGAAAGCTCTGGGAAAGAGAACTAGGGCCTCTTCTCAGTGGCTGACACCAGCTTTCCCATGTGCTAGATATGCATTCTTCGTCGGCCAGCAGCCCAGCTCCGGATCCCGCCCCCGAACCAGATCCCGCACCAGCCCCCACCGCTCCTCAGCCTGTGAAAATGGCCAAGCCCTTCGGCTACGGTTACCCAACTCTGCAGCCTGCTTACCAGAACGCAGCAGCACCGCTGAACTCAGGGGCGCATCCCAGCAGCCCGGGGTACTCAGCCTTCCAGCAGTACCCACAGGTAGGTGCTCAGTCGTGTGGAGACATCACCCCTCTAAACGCTGTGAGGCTCTCCAGTGCGAACGGATCTCTGGTGGTAACATTTTTAAGAAGTTAAGTCTAGATGAAGATACTAGCTGTGGTTTTATTTTCTTCATTGTGTGTTTAGTTTTCAGTCTGCAATTTACAAATACTGATTTTATAGCCAGGAAATTAATGTTTTTAAAAACTTAGTACTACAAAGCTGGCATTCGTCACAGACGATGCCATCAAACAGTGTGGCTCAGGCTTTGGGTGGCCTGTCTTTTCCTGTTGCAGATGGCCCAGGTCAGAGCCTCCGCACACAGATTGCTTACCTGGAGCCACCACTTCCACATCGGCCCAGTTTAATCGCATACAGAGCTGCAGATGTTTCACACTTAACATTTAGTGGGAGGAAAATAAAAAACTAGGGAAATGATTGAAATGGTAATTCCTATAATAAACTATTTTTAGTAGATTAACCTGATAAAAGTTTGGTTTAATGGTGAACTAAGACTAAAAAAGAGAATAGGAAAATTATTTGTTTCTGGAATTTAATCTTAGAATTAGTCCAGAAGGGAAAAGAGAAAAAGAAAACTAGCAAAGAAATTGCAAAAATATGATTTGGTACAGATTTTCCTACCTTTCATTTTGTTAGATTTTCTATGGGTGCATTTGTCCATAAACAACACTTTGTGTTTCAATGTTTTGTATTTGTGCTCTGGCAAATTCTTTTTTGAGACCATAATACAAAATTTGTTTCTACATTCTAATGACAAGAAAACCAAGTACAAGGAAAGGACTGATTCTTAGAAGTACTGGGCTAGGAGAAAAAAAATTTGAAATAGGAAGTGGTGTTCCTTATTTGTAGGACAAGAGTCAGCAGATTGGACGTTCAGCCAAATTGGAAATACTCCTTGTTTTTCTAAACAACATTTTATTGAAATACAACATGATCACTTCTTTATAGTACTGTCTGTGGCTGCTTTGGTGCTACAATGGCAAAGTTGCATAGTTGCAAAAGACACCTTGTGCTTCTAAAGCTTTAAGTTATTTACTGTCTAAAATTATGTAGAGAAAGTTTACTGACGCCTGAAATAGACGAATAGGAAGTATTTACTTTTCACATTTTATTTGGGAGGTTATTTTATAAGAGACTCTGTATAATACAGTAAAATTAATGTATAACATTTTAAAAATAAAACCTCATTCTATTTTGTGATCATAGTCCTTTTTATATTGTAGGCATAGTACAAAGATCAGAAGAGTAGGAATAAAGGAGACAGACAAACTAAAAAGTAATGTGGGTTATTAATCGTAGGTGAAATGAGCATTATAAAGTCTGGGTAACTTAGTGAGGCACTGTCTCAAAATAAGGGGTGGGGATGTGGCTCGGTACTAGACGCCTGACTAGCATACACAAGACCCCGAGTTCCATTCCCAGCAATGCAAAAACAGACAGATCAGTCTGTCTTACCTTAGCTTTAAGCAGCCTTGTATCATAAAGTTGAAATGCCTTTAAATGTTGCGTTTTGTATAACCATCTTGGGGGAGTTCTGAAATCTAAAGGCTTTCTTTGTAGTTATTTAATGAGTGGTGGGAAATCCCAGCAGTTGGCTTTTGGAAAAGAAAGAATTTTTTTTACTTTTTCAGGGATGAAAAATATCTAAAAAGTTGGTGCTTAAGAACAAAAATAAAAATTAGAAAAATATTTTCATTAACTATATTTTAAAAACTTGATAATATAGTAAGTCCCAAACTTACAAATGAGTTCCATGCCAGGAGAATGTGCATAAGTTTGACAAAGTGAGTCTTAATACACCTTTGACACAAATACACAACTGTGTAAAGCATAAAAAATCCAAACACAAAAATATTGTAAGTAAACTATTTTTACCTTTACAGTTACCTTAAAATGGTAAGGTAGACACACAAGCTACTTCCATGATTTATTCGTACCTACAGATGTTTGTAATACGGACGAGGTCTGTAACTCAAATGTTCGTAAGTCAGAGACTTACTGTACTATATAGCTTTTTTTAAAAACAAACCTAGTGCATGACGATTATAGAAAATGTAGGTAAGCAAAAGAAAGTAGTATCAACCAATATTCCTACCATCAGGATACAAAGAGCAATGTTTGGGGTTACTCTTGCATGTTTCTTGCTGTGCATTGTAGGGGAAAAGCTAATAAAGAAGCTGGTCTTCCAAGGTATTTAAACAAAAGTTGATTAATGTGAATGTTGTTCTAGCAATTTTTCATTTAACAGTATAAAATGAAAACTTTGTCTGTTACCCGATGGATGTCCTTTATCATTTTAATAGCTGTATGTCCTGTTAACTGATTTACCATTTGTTGTCATAACTGAAGGTTGAAATTAGCTTACACACACACACACAGACACACACACACACACACAGACACACACACACACAGACACACAGACACACACACACACACACACACCCTTTACTCTTTTTTCTCATATACCCCTTTGCTCTTTTTTCTCATTATGTCCTTAGGTGAGAATTCTGTAAGTGCTATTAACGAATCAGAGCATCCAGTGTTGTGAGACTAGAATTTGTGTCTCCTTATTCATTGAACACATACTGAGTTCCTGCTGTGTGGCAACACGATTCTAGGCCCTGAGGATAAATAAAGGAGGCTAAGTTTAGATTTTACAGTTATAATTTCTTTTGTTGTTTGTACCTTTGTTGTTGTTTACATCTTTTAAAGATCTTGTCAACTTTAAGATTAGGAAAATATTCCAGCTGTAGGTGCATGCATGTGTATTCTTCGGTGATTTCACTTTTTCATCTTTTATCCATCTAAAAACATTTTATTCATAATATAAGAAATTTTTTTCCCCACTACCCCTCCCCCCCAAATTCTTAGCCTTTCATTCATTGTCATTTGTTACATAATCTGTCCTCTCTTGTTGATTGAGGAGCGCAGCTTTGTTTTATATCCTACATTCTTACAAACTTGACTCTGTTTTTAGGTTTCCACTATGTACTACTGTTGACCCATGTGGTCTTTTTTCCCTCATTCTTCACAGCTCTAATAAAAACTCAAGAGAATCATTATTATCCCACTGTTATTATTCAGTTGATAATTGGATAATTATTTTTATCCTTTTTCCTTTATTTCATCAGCTTCAATTACTGTCAACATCTTGCTCTCTCTCCCAGCTTCCTTTAATTTTTTCCTTTTTTTTTTTTTCATTTTTTTAAAGTGGCATAAGAGGGTTTATTAGGCAGAAATTTAAAAGTCCACACTCAAGAGTGTGGGCCCTCGAGAGAGAGAGGCATGCTACAGTTTGGAGCCGGGGTGTTTGTCTTTCACAGACACAAATCTGTGGGATTTGTGAATCTGTAGGAAGTGCCAGCCTGGTCTTGGGTTGGGAGAGGCACCCACGGAAAGAAAATTGTCCATTTCACAGGTGAAAAGCACAAGCCCCACTGTGATCTAAGATGTTCTGCTTAAAAACATTCTTTGAACTCAGCCTGTCCCCACTTGCTTTTCTTGTTGAGAATTTTGAAGCTAATTGGGGTGGACAGGTATTTCTTACCTCACATAATACCAATACCAGGCTGATACAATTAATAATAGTTGCTCAGTGGCATTTAAAATTCAGTGCATATTCACATTTCTGTGTTTCAGAAGTGCCTTTTTACATTTGGTTTCTACAAATCAGGACACAAATAATAACTTACTAATTACTGTATCCTTCCTTGTGTGTCCTAATTCTCATTTTAATTTAAGATGAGCCCTCACCTTGTTTCTTCTTGTGCTTCGGATCTGGGAGATAACTGTATCTGTGCTTCTGTAGGTGGTTCCATGTTCTGGATTTGGCTCATTGCTTTCTCGTGGCGTCTTTCAACCTGTTCACCTTGTTCCTTCCATTCTCTGTCGGCTAAAAGTGAAGTCTAGCAGCATGAGTATATTCAGGCTTACTACTGAAGTGGTGAATTTTGTACAAATCCCTGCTTGTCCTCTCACAAAGGTGGAGAATGCAATCCCAGACAAAAGGGGCGAGTTGGGAGAGTGTTTATTGGAAAATAAGAAGAAAAGTAGCTCTTGGTGGATCCCCCAGCAAGGGGATTCCAGAAGTGGAATGGCTCTTTGTTTTGGCCTTATAGACATAAACAGTGCGGAAAGGTCAATCACTCTGCTTCTTTAGAAGAAAAGGTTTGAGGGAAACCAGTCATTTGCATTTCTGCTCTTCCTGGAAGTCAGTCCAGAGATGGGGAGGAACTGTCAGCTAACTTAGTATGCTCTGCACAGGTACCTTCTTCCTGGAAGATGTGAATGAGTCCTCATCTCTCCACTCTTACCCTAACTTTTGTCTTCTCTCCTGTGCTGACCGCCCATTTATAAGCTAACAAACTAAACTGTCTGTTGAACTCCATCGCATTGTGTCTTGATTTTCTTAGGCCAGAATGTGGCATATTCTGATGGCATGTTCCTTATTATGATATTTTTTTAATTTATTTTATTTTAATGGTACATTTTAGATGTACCTGATGATATTTGGTTGTGTCACTGGTAATACTAGGATTAGCTGATCATAAAATTAGGTGTTTTGTACGTTACTGTGGCATATGTATTAAGGACAAAAAGAACTACGAAAATGCATTTAATTTAATAATCTTACATTTATAGTAATAACGACGCTGTTATTTTGAAAATACTTAATTATGTTACAGGATGAAACAAGTACAGTTGACTCCGTATCCATAAGATCTGAATCATGGATTCAGCCAACCAGGGATTGAAAATATTCAAGGAACAAAAAATGGCTCCTATCCTGAACACCTACAGATACTTCTCTTGTCATTATTCCCAAATGATATAATAGTTATATACACAGCATTTTCATTATTAGCTGTTTAGGAGAAGTCTAATAGGAATGATTTGAAGGGTATGGGAGGATGTGCGTAGGTTAAGTACAAAAAATATGCCTCTGTATGAAGGGATTGAGTATCAGCAGAGTGTGGTACACTTACGGGCCCCAAGAGCTGACCCCACCACGGGTACTGAGCAAGGGGGAGCCCTCAAGCTCTTGCCATTAGGAATCAAGATCTTCAGCAAGAGGATGGAAATAACTGGTATAAATATTAGACAATTTTTGATCGAAGTAAAAGCATTACCTTAAATTTGAATTGGAAATATTGATGTGAACTCATTTTTTCCTCCTCTTTAGAAATGTGTGCTTTCTGTCTGGAATGGTAGCAACACGTTAGGGTGAGCTCCCCGATGGCGCAGCTTCTGGCTCCCAGGCAGCATCTGTGCGCAGGAGGCCGCGGGTCCCGGTGTGGACTGGTGGCTTCTTTTCGGCGTGTGGGGGAGGGGTACAGAGTTACACAGGAAGCAAGGACTGACAAAGGCTAATGAAACAGCAGGACACCGGGCCCAGCCCGAGAGGGCCCGCCCTGGCCAGTGGTGGGGCAGAGTGAGCATTCAACAGTGACAGTAATTAATTGGTTTGCATTAACAGGAGTCCATGAATTCATAATAATACTAAAAATACAGGGAACATCAAATATGGACAAAGCAAAATTCCTTAAGCATCACAGTATTTCCCTGGCCATCAGCTCATTATTCTGAAAGTTGATGATTGGCAGAACTTGAAAAAAGCATTTATCCTGCCTTTTTAGCATAAACTGTTCAAGGAAACCGCGTTCTTGGTATTGAACAGTATCACTGGTGAAATCTTGTTGCAGGATTTAAACTCACTAATAAGATTTAAATTTATTCAGTATTTTTGCTTTGCGTTTTCTTTAAATCGACCGCACTGTTCAATCATTGTGCTGTTGCCAAGCTGGTTTTAAATGTCCCTGTCTTGCCATTTCCTTGGTGGGGTTCCCCGTGTAGCATAAGCAGGCTGACTCACATTTGTCCTGTCCTCCTCTCTCCCGCTGTGTGCGCTCGCGCAGTGTCCCGGGGTGAGCCAGCTGTCGCCCGGCCTGGGAGGACTGAGTCTGCAGAGTTCCCCACAGCCCGAGAGCCTGCGGCCCGTCAACCTCACACGGGAGAGGGACGTTCTTCCCGCCGTGCCTGCGTGGGCTCCTGTCCCCAACTTGAACGTAGACCTCAGAAAGTTAAACTGCAGCCCGGAGTAGGTATCTTGTGTTTCCTAATCTGGACAATAATATACTTCGATGAAAACATTGTACATTATATGACTTTCAAAGGAAGTAAAAGTAGTGGGGCATCACTTCCCACAGTGGGAAGTTCTGTTCGTGCAGACTTGTCCATTTCAGTTTGTGTTGAAGTCATCCTCCGATTCGGTTTGGATTATCTGCTCCTCTTCCTGCCTTTCTCTCAATCCTGCCCCACCCTCCTGCCACCTCGTGGCTCAGGAGTTGGAAATCTAGGTTCTTCCCATGGCTCTTAAAACAAGCAGCTGCGAGACCTCGTAAAGTTTCAGCACTGTCAGCAGTAACACACGAGTCTGCCTAAGTGTCACACATTCGCTTAGAATGGCGAGCAGCATGATTCTTTCGGATCTCAGAGCTCAAGGATTTGGGAATATTTGCATAGTCTTTGCTGGCTGAGTGTTCTTAAGCTGAAATGCTCCAAAATCTGAAACTTTTTGAACAGCATGCCTGCCCAGAAAGTTTTGGATCTTGGGGCATTTCGGATTTCCTGTTTTGGGGTTACAGGATGTCTAAAGCTATAAGATGTTCAGTGATGCAGTAACTATTTACAGTTGGCACCTAGGTTGAGCACAGTTACCTTTTCTGTGTGTCCAGTGTAGAGTTGTAAACACAACAAAGTCCCTGACCTATGTGGGTCATGGATCTTATATTCTATTCAGGAAAATACAGTGTGGAAATCAGAGTGGGCAATGAGGGTGGGGGCGACTGCTTTGAGTCGAGGTCAGTGCAGGTTCTCCCAGGAGTTAACATTTGAGTGGAGACCAGACTGGAGTGAGAAGCACCGGGCCCTGAGCTTGCCCAGTGTTGTGTCCCTGGGCCAGGCCTGAGGAGGCAGGAAGCAGGGTGGTACAGGCGCTGAGCGGCGGGAGCACCCCGCACAGCCGCAGCCGCTGTTCTGAGGTGCCTGTCCTGCCGCAAGGCTCCTGCAGCCTTCTGCCTCGGTTATGGAGTCTTTCTCTGGCCTTCCTGAGATGCAAATGCTCAGTCAGAGAGGGAGGGGAGCCGGAGAAGTGATCAGTGGTGAGTGGGACAGGAAAGCACCCTTAAAGACAGAGAAGTCCGCCTGGGGCTAGAGGTGTGGCTCAGTGGCAAGTGCATGCCTAGCAACCACGAGGCTCCGGATTTGATCTCCAGACCACCAAAAAAATAGAGGAAAGGAGGGTGGGCAGTATGCCCTGCACTCGTGCTTTCTGTTGATCCTGTTTGTGTCCTGCAGGCGGTCCTAATGGAGTTGTTTGCCTCAAATGTGTTGTCCTTTCCACCGTTAAAAGATTTACTCCTTAATTCAGGTCTTTAGACATCTATTATGTTTATGTTTAAAGTGGTCAGGGCTTTCTGCTTGTAGTTACAACATGCCCAAGTGACTCTCACTTGTGCCTGTAAACACTCTTAATTATCCCGCCTGCTGCCATGTTTTTCTGACAGCTGACATGCTCGATGTTGCTTGCTTTTGCAGCTCTTTCCGGTGTACTCTGACAAATATTCCACAGACACAGGCTTTGCTGAATAAGGCCAAGCTCCCTTTGGGACTGTTGTTACATCCCTTCAGAGACCTGACGGTAAGGTAGAAATTGTAAAATGCTGTGGGTGCCGAAATGTGCTTCTGTACAAAGTGTCTAGAGTTTATATTTTTTTAGAATTTTCATCTTTGATTTGGAGTTAGAAATAATCATTTCTGTCCGGTTCAAGTCAATATTTCCGGAACACCTGCTTTGTGGCAGGCCCTCCTGTAGCAGTGTTAATACAGAGGGGATTGTGGAAGTTTGCTGTAGTGGTAAAATCTGAGCGCCATTTGGAAGGAAGTTGGAACCGTGTAGAAGGTGGGCAAACTTGGGAGCCCTCCCCCTTTTTTTATTTATTCTTTTTGCCACTGGGGATCAAACTCAGGGCCTTGTGCTTGCTAGGCAAGTGCTCTAACCACTGAGCTAAACCCCTAGCCAGGAGCCCTTTGTTAGACAGTACTGTCCAGCAGGAAGGAGAGCTGTGAGAGTGCTCCAGACCTAGCAGATAACCTTTGTACTGCTGGGAGGCCCGCTCTCAGGTCTGCCAGATTAAAACACTTCCAGTCTGTTTGACTTAGTACCTAACTGACACAAGATTCTTATACCTCTTCTGCATTGCTCGCAGATATCACATAGTAAAACTAAATTTTTAAAGCTAAGAAAAGGATTTTAGCTAGAACAGTTTTGTTTATACTTTTTAAGTTGCATTTCTCCCTTACATCAGTCAGCCTTTTTTGTATTTTCTGAGTTGAATAGGAAGTTCCTTTCCCTAGCTGAGCCTGGAGGTGCATTTAGGTTACACAGGGCTTGGCTTCTTCTGTCCTCAGCCCTGGAGGGACACTGTCACTCCATGCAGTCGACAGAGGCAGAGGCAGAGCATGTGTGTGTGCACACGCACACGTATGCGTTACTATGATCAGATTCATTGGTAGTCCACCACCGAGCTACATCCGCATCCCCAGTCCTCCTTACTTTTTTTTTTGTGGTGCCGGGGATCGAACTCAGGGCCTTGTGCTTGCAAGGCAAGCACTCTAATCACTGAGCTAAATCCCCAGCCCCCCCCCCTTACTTTTTGAGACAGTCTTGCTAAATTGCCCTGGCTGGGCCAGAATTCTCATTCCCCTGCCTCAGCCTCCCTCATGCGGGGATTACAGGCATGCCACATGGTGCTCAGCTATAAAGGCATTCTTGCCTAGTGTTTGCTTCGTTTTGGCTGTTACTGCTTGACTTTAGCTGATGAGCTCCGACATTATTTTCTTGGCCAGCCAGTCTTTCTTGTCGGCTAGATTTTGGTTAGATGTGGTGTGACTACTTTAGTGTTACCTTACAATTCATGACGAGACAATGGGAAAGCACGATAGGTGCCCAGAACATCACCAGATTTGATTACCGTAGAACCGCAGATGACACAGTGACACTCTCCCTTCTGCATGTGGAGCAGGGGACCGTGAGTTGTGTTTTTCACCAGGGTGTGACAACATTTATTTTCTTTCCCAGCAATTGCCAGTGATAACATCAAATACCATCGTGCGCTGCCGATCTTGTCGAACCTACATCAACCCTTTCGTGTCCTTCATTGATCAGCGTAGATGGAAGTGCAACCTGTGCTATAGGGTTAACGATGGTAAGCTTCACATTCTTAAAATCAGGGTGTTTGAATGTTGTTTTCAACATTTTCTGAGAGTCCTGTTGTTGCTGTCCTCATTGCTTTAAGAGCAGCTTTCTCGCCATTGCACATCAGGAAAATAGTGGCCGAGCCACCTGTACTTGGCTGTCAGAGGTGCAGGTGACAAGGAGAGTGGTGGTGGGGCAGAGTGAAAAGTGTTCGTAGGAGAAGCGGGAGAGCTTGTGCACCCGCACTGGAGGCTGCCCTCTGCTGTGCATTGGTCCTGTGCACTCAGGTTGGCCCACAGCTTGTGTGGGCCTGTGGTGTCTGGCTGTGTCTGTGTCTGGCTGCTTGCCATCTCTGTATTCCCTGCTTAGATCCACCCATTTTAGTGGCTTTCAGATTTTCGTTTCTCGGATTGTTTCTGTGCCGTGTAATGCAAGAAGTAGGACACGAGTCTAAGAAGGGAGGTTGCCTGTGTCCTGGTTTCCTCACACAATTTCAGAAAATTAGTTATTTTTATTCTTTGGATTTGTTTTTTGAAGAGGGCTTAAGGGTTTTGTTTTTGTCATTAAATGTTGCCAGAACTGTTAGTAAACCTCACAGGTATTAATGATAAGGCGTTTAATTCTGGGCTTCTTACTAAATTTGCACTGGATGCCTCCTCTTCTCCAGTTCCAGAAGAGTTTATGTATAACCCCCTCACACGATCTTACGGAGAACCTCATAAACGACCCGAAGTTCAGAATTCAACCGTGGAGTTCATTGCGTCTTCAGATTACATGGTAATGATTGATGCTAACTTAGCCCTGGGGTACAGTTGTGTGGGTTATTTTCAGTTTTCTGTTAAGTGAATTCTTGTCCAAATTCTGGAGTTGTCTATAGTATTAATTTTTAAAATAATGGTGAAAGTTTATACTGAACAAATAGAATGTTATTTGATCTAGAAAATTGTATTATATCCCTAAGAAACGTTAGTAATGTTTTATTATGAGCATTAGCAACTGTTGTTTGTTGCCACTTGGATTTGACAACCTGCCTGGAGTAGAAATGTACTTTTTATCATTTAACATTTAAGGCACTTCAAACAGAAAAATGCATATTTTTGCCCAAAACTGCAGTTTTCAAGGTTGTAAAGATATCATTATCTTTCTGGCTTACCTAGTACAGATACCAGGATAAATGGATATTAACTAATCTTTCTCCTTCTGGTCCAGTCATAAAATTCTGTCTGTTCCTTAATTATGTGGGCTCTAAATGGTGCTCTTCCATTTACACAAGTGAATTTTTGACCTAAGTCATGCTTGTTA
This sequence comes from Hystrix cristata, assembly GCA_004026905.1. NCBI lineage: Eukaryota > Metazoa > Chordata > Mammalia > Rodentia > Hystricidae > Hystrix > Hystrix cristata. The sequence goes on from PVJO010013905.1 coordinate 23,333, forward strand.
TCTATAGTATCTTCTCATTTTTAATAATCACGTTTCTTCCATACCCTTATTTCTAATCTTTGTTGTCTTCACATATTTAAGGTGCTGTTAGTGAGAAGGGGGGATGGGAACAGCTGCTAGGGAGTGAATTTCTGGTGGTTGACCCATTTTTATTTTTATACTTTCTTTGGGTTTTCGTGTCTAATGTAGCCCTTCGCAATATAAGTATAATTTTCACAGTTAGTTCCCTATTAGCTGTAGTAAACTTTCTTTTGATCACTTTTACTCTCCACTTCTTACCTTCTTTATGACTTACTTTAGTCTTAACTCTATTTAAGATCCTTAGGAATCTTACCATAACTGAAGTCTAACTGAAACAGTGCAAGAAAGAATCTTTCATTTTCCTTATATGTTTCATATCACCTTGTTGGCATGTGTTTATTTATTTATTTTGATATACTGAGTATTAAACCAGGGCCTTTGTACTGAGCTACATCCCCAGCCCTTTTTTTATATTTTATTTTGAAACAGGGTCTCACTAGTTGCCGGGCTGGGCTTGAACTTGTGGCCCTCCTGTCTCATCCTCCCAGAGTGCTGAGATTATAGGCATGTACAGCCATACCTTACTTGCTTAGTATTAAAAAACAGAAAAATTTCATGGGATGGGGGTGCAGCTCAGTGGCAAGGCACTTACCTAGCATTTATGAAGCCGTGGGTTAGATCCCCACCACTGCAAAAATAATAGTAAGAGAAAATTTTAAATTTTAAATGTTTTGGGGAATAAAGAAAGTATATATAAATCTATAGTCAGTTTAGTATTAAGTAATAAGCCTAATTTTTCTTCAGAAGATCTCTTAGTCGATATTCCTTACCAGGAAAATATTTAACCAATCTACTTAACCATTATAACTATCTTATCATGCTTAGTCCGCAAGTTTTACGAGACAAATATTAAAGGAATATCATTTCATCAGAGCCTGAGGTCTTACAAACAGCAGCCCTATTTTATTTTTGGTACGGTGCACTCAGTAAGTAAGTATCTTGTGGTAATAGTAAAAGGGTAGCTTGTACCTGCCAGCTAAACGACGTTGTTTTTGCTCCTTTCAGCTCCGTCCTCCTCAGCCTGCAGTTTACCTGTTCGTTTTAGATGTGTCTCACAATGCCGTGGAAGCTGGATATTTGACAGTTTTGTGCCAGTCACTGTTAGAAAACTTGGACAAGTAAGAATAGTTTTTACTCCTGTCATGTGGAAGAGCACTCCGCAGAGAAGTGCTGTTTACCCCCAAGTTCTGACCCCGCTCCTGGAGGTGCTGCGGTTCCTGACCTGCCCGTGGGGTGGCCAGAGCCAGCTCCTGTCTGCCTCCCTGCTCCAGCAGCCCACTCACCCTTCCTGCCCACAGACAGGGACGCTCGGGGGTGTAGTGGCACACAGCAGCCTCTGACAGTGCTGAGTGACCAGTCTCACGTTAAGTAGTGTGCAAAATCCGAAGGATAATTTGGGGATGGAAAATACTTACATTTGATTACTACAGAAAATAAGGCATTAAGAAAATAAATAAGCAGAGGTGATAGGGTAGTAGCAGTGCAATAACAGGTTTTTGTGATGGGCTGTGGATGCACTGGGGCAGTTCCAGCTCAGCCCATCGTGTCTTGGCCTTGGGGTGGGTCACCAACCTCCACTCCTGGTGAGAACCGACCGACCTGATCCTCAGGGGCTGGGGGGTCTCCAAAACACCCCCAGCCTTGGCCTGCCTGCAAGCTGAGAGTGCAGTGGTGCTCCCAGGGCTCCTGTGACTCGCCCTGCAGACCGTGAAGGAGCCCCAGCAGCCACCCTGAGGGTAGTGACGGCGCTTCTCGCCATGACACACACTGAGATATTTCCACAGCACTGTGACAGCGATCCGTTACACAGGCACAGTTAACACACTGCGGGGCCTGAGATAGAGTTGTGTGTGATGGGGCATCCTTACTAAAAGGAAAGTTTGGTGGATAGTGAAATGGTGACTTACTTTTGGTGAACTGGGACACTGACTTGAAAACACATTTTTAAAAGATTGGTAGATTAATGTTTCAGTGTTCATAAACATGTTTTTAAGTTTTGCACGTTAAAATTCATTGACATTATAGTCTCTTCTTGAAAAATATTCATTTGTCCTTCTATGCTTAAAATGCTTAAATAAGATACACTACTGTAACTAACATTGGAACTGAAACTGTAAGTTTTCACTTAAAAGAGTGTGTTTTAAAGGAAAGTTAGGCAGAAATCTTAAAAAAAAATTACTTTTAGTTTTCGTTTATTCTTATGTGAATACTTAAATAGTTCAGTTTTTTGAAGTATGAAGTCTAAACGTGTAAGTGGTTTCATCTGAAAATATTTCATTCTTACTCTTCTATGTTGTATGTTGATTTAGAGATGATTTTCTGTCTCTTCTTAAAAAGTAGTTATTGTTATACTTAGCTTTGTGTTTCATTATTTTCTGATATAAAACATTACTGAGCACTTGGAATTTAAAATTGTCATATTTTTCTTTAGGCTTCCTGGAGATTCACGAACAAGAATAGGATTCATGACCTTTGACAGCACTATTCATTTCTACAATTTACAAGAAGGATTGTCACAGCCTCAGATGTTGATTGTGTCTGACATAGATGGTAAGCATCCTGTAAAGTAAAATCCCTTCTAACTACAGACATTGGAATGGATGCCGCGATATTTTACAATACATATTGTCATGTCCTGTGAGAATAATATGATGCACTTTGGGGTTTGTTTCAAAATGATTTCTTGGAAATAGTTGATTCTCAGTTTTTTACACCTATATATGTAGTATACACACTTTTCTATAATATATACAGAATATGTATGTAATAAGGCAATGTTACAGTATGTATTATGTGCATAACTTGATAAAAACTCAGATTTTCTAATTATTACATCTTTTTGACTTTATTTGTTGACTAAAATATGTTTTTCCTATAGATGTTTTTCTACCTACACCAGATGGTTTACTTGTGAATCTATATGAAAGCAAAGAGGTGAGATTGACTTACTTTCTTGAAGTATCAAAGTATTTCTGTTGTTTCAACCCTTGACATATCACTACTAGATGTAGATAACCTGGGTCGCGTGTCTGTTCTTTCCTTGGTTTACAGCTCCCTGAGAGGCAGTGCCACATTACTATATTCTGGGATGTTTTAAACAAGAATATTGCCTTGCCTTCTGAGTAACTGAACGTTTTGTCTTTGTTTTCCCAGCTTATAAAAGTCTTATTGAATGCATTACCAAATATGTTCACCAACACAAGAGAAACGTACAGTGCCCTTGGCCCGGCGCTTCAGGCTGCCTTTAAACTAATGTCTCCAACAGGTGGCCGCGTGTCTGTGTTCCAGACACAGCTGCCTTCCTTGGGCGCAGGGCTTCTGCAGTCCCGAGAAGACCCCAACCAAAGGTCCAGCACGAAGGTACTTACACTGAGCGCCTATGTCCTGTCCACCGACACTTCCTACCGCTACTGACGGTGTAACTGTTTGTTCAGTATGCTGCTTTATGACTTCATTAATAATTACAAAATCAGTAAGAGTTTAACTGAAATTACCTTTTTAATTTCTGTGTTGCAGTGTTCTTTTTATTGGTTTGCAAGCCATAAAATCTTAGAAGCCATTTAATCGTTTCATTTTACAAATGAGGAAACATTAGTCTTACCAAAGGTTATATAACTTTTAAATGGTAAAGATGTGACTTAATTTTCTAATTCTGGTTTTTTTCTTCTGTTATACAAGTGGAAAACTTAGCAAGTCTGAGTTACTGTGATTTAACACAATGACACTAATAAACTGCTTAATTATAAGGGTATACTACCCATCATTGTGTGAAACTTGGAAAGTAGAGAGGAAAATAGTTCATCAGTAATTTCACTTTTAAGTTACTAGCATTTAGTTAAAGACACACACAAATAAGCATAATTAGGCATTATACATACAAATTGTATTTTTAAAGTGGTATTAATAGCATTCTCTGAGATCCCTAAAACTCTAAAAACTACATATATCTTAGAGGCAGAATTACTTCTTTCACCTGAACTATTCAATAACTGGGTAGCAATTATTTAAACTTTCCTTAATCTTTGGTACTCTCACTCTGGAGCCAAATTTTTGGGGTTTATAGTCTTAACGTTTTGCCACGCAGTAATTGTGTGATCTTGGTTGATTTGCTTCGTCAGTTTTTGCTTCAGTTTCCTCATCTGTAAAAGGCAGACAATGAAAGCACTTTGAGATGATGGGTTAATGTGACGATTAAATCATCCGATGTATGCAGAACATCCAAAGTAGTGCGGTACATAAGTGCTTTTTATAAAGACAGTATTACCTCTTGTTGCTGCAGAAAAACTATGCCAACTGCCTAGACGTTTTAAACTCCTTAGCTTGATTGTGGAGAAGAGGCTGTCCTCCTCCTTACTGTAAGAAAGAGATAGAACACGTGCATACCTCAAGGCTCCCACCCCGAACCTTACGGTCTGTCCACTTAGGTGGTGCAGCATCTCGGCCCTGCCACTGATTTTTACAAGAAGCTGGCTCTGGACTGCTCAGGACAGCAGACTGCGGTGGACCTGTTCCTTCTAAGTGCACAGTATTCCGACCTGGCTTCTTTAGGTGAGCAGAGGTCACTGTGTTTGTCTGTTGACACGAACATTTTTAGCACATAATTAAATCTGAACTCTTGAGTAAGCATTCTCAGTACGTTGGAGAGAAAGATGTGTGAATTCATACATAGTGTCTGTAAAGATTACCAATAAACCATCTAAAATGCCATGAGTGTTTTGTTTATATGATTCCCTTGGCATTCTGCTCAATAATAAATATTATCATATATTTCATAAAAACTTTTGTTTTCTCAGATTTATGTGTTACTCGTATCTTGACAACTTAAGCTTTCTCCTTACAACTTAGATTTTTTTTTTATTTTTTATTTATTTGGTGCCAGGGATCAAACTCAGGGCCTTGTGCTTGCTAGACAAGCACTCTAACCACTGAGCTAAATCCCCAGCCCCTCCTTACAACTTATATATATATATTTTTAATTTATTTTAATGGTACATTTTAGATGTACATAGCAATAACATTCATCATAGACAACTTAGATTTCTTAACAGTACAGAATCTATACCACTGGACAAATAGATTATAACTGTTTCTATGGCTAATTGTTTTCTTGCTTCTCTCCAAAGCTTGCATGTCCAAGTATTCTGCAGGTTGCATCTATTACTATCCATCTTTCCACTGTACCCACAATCCTGCCCAAGCCGAAAAGTTACAGAAGGACCTAAAACGCTATCTCACAAGGAAAATTGGATTTGAAGCTGTAATGAGGATAAGGTGTACTAAAGGTATGAGCTTGTAAAAATGATGCTTTATGCTACAAGCTTATATCAAAACAGTAATACACTGTTATATTGTTGGAAGTATGTGTAATTATTGAAAATCATTTTTTAAGGGAAAAATCTTACATAAGTGGGTAAAAGTAATGTTTTGGTTTATTTAAGAAGAACCTTAAGAGAAAGTCCGTTATGGAAATGATTTGAGGAGAACTAGGGCAATACAGAAGCTCTTATTTGAAAACTAATTAACAATCTTTGCCTTTATAGTCATTTAATTTATATTGTGTTGGGTTTATGTGAGTGTTTACTGGAGAGATTCTGGTCTCTTTAAATTGTACAGTAATCCTTGTTTAATTTGTTCTGTTAGGTCTTTGTCTGACTGATACATTTTAGAAGTATAGTCTTCCTTTTTGGGGCAGGGAGGGTTGAGACAGTCTCACTATGTAGTTCAGGCTGGCCTTGAACTCACTGTGTAGCCCAGGCTAGCCTCGAACTCAAAACAGTCCTCCTGCTTGAGCTTCCCAAGTGCTGGGATTACGAGCATGTGCAACCACACCTGGCTATAGTCTTCCTTTTACGTGTCCTGCATTGGTTTTTTGAATTAGTACTTTAGAATCTGTATCCAGCAGTCCAAAACTTTACTTTTCTCTTTTCTCTTCATCCTTTCTTGGGGGGAGGGAGTACTGGAGTTTAAACCCACAGCCTTCACACTAAGCTACATATCTGGCTCGTTTTCATATGTTTTATTTTGAGGCAGGATCTTGGACCCACAGTCTCCCTGCTTCATCCTCCCAGAACCCTGGGACCAGGGGTCCATGCCACCATGCCCAACTCCCGTTTACCTTTTGAATCAAAATTAGAGGCATCTTTGACTTTAAACAGTAATAAAGTTACTGAGGTGAAGAAAGTGCTGTTATTTGAGCTTTATATCAGGCTTTCTCCTTTTCAGGTCTCTCAATGCACACGTTTCACGGAAACTTCTTCGTCCGGTCCACGGATTTGCTGTCTCTCGCCAACATCAATCCTGACGCTGGGTTTGCAGTGCAGCTGTCAATTGAGGAGAGCTTGACGGACACTTCCCTGGTGTGCTTTCAAACAGCCCTGCTCTACACGTCCAGCAAGGGTGAGGGCCTCAGCCACCTGCTCCCTCTCCGTGTGCTCCTTCAGGGCATGGGGAGGAATCACGCAGTGGGAAGCAGTGGGGTTGCGCTAATCAAATGTGTGTTCTCTGGGTTTCATTTTTAACTCCCACTTTTTAATCTTTAAATAAGTGTGCACACATGTTGTATCTGTGTGTACATAGAAAACTCCCATTCCTAAAATCATATGGTTTTGGTAAACAGTTTACCCTAAATCCAGCTGCGCTGTCCTTGGCATTATTTCTTGCCCTGTAAAATAGAATTCTCATTAAATTGCTTTGTAGCAATTAGGCCTTCACTTGTTATTTGACAGCTAAATTTTTAGATATTTTACTCTGTTGGGTATAATTTAGAATGAGTGACATTAAAATAAAAACTAGAACCTAATTTTCAACTATATATAAAATTGTGTGTGTTCATACTCTGTACATTTGGAGCATGTTTCATTTTCTTTAAAGCACACGAATTATAAAACTTTGTTTTTACGTTGCATTTTATATTCCCTTTTGTATTCGCTACATTAAATTTGTAACTTCATCTAGCTAAACAGCAGCATGCAGGACTGTGGCCCTCTGTTTCCTTCTTACCCCAGTGCTCTGCAGTGACATTTATTTGCCGTTTCCTTCAGGTGAGCGGAGGATCCGCGTGCACACTCTCTGCCTGCCGGTGGTGAGCTCTCTGGCGGACGTGTATGCAGGAGTGGACGTGCAAGCCGCTGTCTGTCTTCTCGCAAACATGGGTGAGTCCAAAGTTGAGGAGCAGGCAGAACATATTTTTCTATCCTAAAGACTGAAGCTGGAGCTATTTTTTTTTAACCCTAGAAGTTCTTCCTTTAAAAAGTGTGCTTTCCATTTTCATCTACTGCAGGGCAACCTAGCCTCTTCTATTTCTTACTAATTCTCAATTCATCCATCACCTAGGGGTAGGTTCATGATCACTAACGCTGGCAAAAGCCTGATTTCTGTCAGCGGACAAAGGCAGGAGCATACTGCGCAGTGCCCTCTGAGTGGGACGCAGCCCCACCGCGCAGGGAAGGGACTGCTGCAGAGGCTGTGCGCCGGCTGAAGGGCACAAACCCCAAAGGCTGTGTCTGTTGGTTCCGTTTCCATGATGCTCAGGGCAGAGGGCAGTGACCTGGGGAGTATGTCAGTGATTGCCAAGGTGAGGGGTCCCCGCTACAGAGGAGTGTTTTCACAGTGGTAGTGATCACAAAAGTGTGCATTTGATGTACACCCCACTATAGAACTGTATTTTAAGAAAAGGTATATTTTTTTTTGTTTACTGACTTTTTTTTTTTTTTTTCCTGGTGCTGGGGATCGAACTCAGGCCCTTGTGCTTGTCAGGCAAGCACTCTAATCACTGAGCTAAATCCCCAGCCCCAAGAAAAGGTATATTTTTAAATCTCTTTGTAGATAAATTTGTAATTTTTTTTGGAGATTAATACAACATTGTTCTTATTGATAAATTTAGACATGAATTGAACTTTGCTACTTCCCATATATTTCTGGAGGAAAATAGTTATTATTACTCAAAATAATAGTAGCATCTACTAAAGAAGCCTCCACACCACCACCCTTTCTGTGGCACTGGGGATCAAACACAGAATTTTGTATGTGCTGTGAACAGTTTACCACTGAGCTGTATCCCTAGTTCAGGATCCTAATTTTTAAGGTGTCCTTTTATATCTAGTTTTTAAATTATTGGTACTGTAACCAATTGTTTTTCAGTATGCCTTCTCTTTTAATACTTGGGCAATATTTATAGATGGTTTCTAGTTTAATAAAATATGTTCGTAGAGAAAAACAAGTTTCACATTAGTATTTGTTGCTTTGATATCTGTTGTGAAAACCCATGTTCATTTGCCCTCTTTTTTTGTTGACCAGGAATACTTTGCAAAGAAGATTTTAGAGGATCATTAAGAGAGGACCTAGATTGTGGAATTAATTTTGATTGTGCAGGAAAAAAAAATGATGCTTTATATGTATGACTTCTATTTGAGTAATGGAAATAGCCTGTGCTTCTTCAGAAATAGATGGATAATATACATTCTCTAGTATCAGTAGTGGCCAAGTGTTTTTCAGTGTAAAAAATTAAAACAAAAAAAAATCCGAAAGAATCTAGACTTGTTCTGATTATCAGATTTACTTAGATTTACTTCAAAAAAAAAAAAGTGCAGTGAGCAGATGTTTCAAATGAGAGTGCAGGCTGTATGTGGTGGTGCACATCTGTAATCTCAGCTTCAGGAAGGCTGAGGCAAGAAGATTGTTACAAGTTTGTGGCCAGCCTGAGCTACATAGTGAGCTCAAGGCCAGCCTGAACTACTGCATAGTGAGACCTTGTCTTTAAAAAATAGAGAACAGATGAAGTGCGTTCTGTTTCTTACGTAATGCAGATGCACACTATCTGTTCTAGTGCTCGTTGGCACCTAATGGTTAAATGCCTTTGTTTCGGTGGCTTTGTAGCTGTGGATCGATCAGTTTCATCGAGTCTGTCAGATGCAAGAGACGCCTTAGTGAATGCTGTGGTGGATTCGCTGTCTGCGTATGGCTCCACTGTCTCCAACCTACAGCACTCTGGACTGATAGCCCCTGCTGCCCTCAAGCTGTTTCCCCTCTATGTTCTGGCCCTCCTCAAACAGGTAGCTCTCTATGCTCTTCTCTGTAATGACATGCTTCAGAGTTTTTAGGTGTGAAGAATAAAATCTAGGCTGTTGCTTTGTATCACTTACCTAGAGGATTAGGTACTTTAGCGTGGGAAGAGTTTTGAAGAATAAGAAAAACAATGGAAAATGAAGGTATACACCTATGTGAAAATATGCTCTTTCTTTAATAAGCGTGAGCAGTTTGAAACATGGTGTGATCAGAGCCTACTCCTCATGTGTGCTTCTGAGAAGCCGCTCCTAGGAAAGGATCTAATTTTCCTGGCTGCCTTTGCGTCGTCATAGGTGCAGTGTGTTTGTCGTCTTACCTGAGCCGTAGCACCCTGGAGGGGCAGGCTCTGTTTGTTCCCTTGTTATCTTACACTGACGATGGAGCTCAGAGAAGCCAAGTAACTTGCTCATGTTTCCGCTACATGGCAGACCTGAGAAGCGAAACCAGGTCTGATGGGAAACACGCTTTCTCCATAGTTGATGACACATGTTTGTTTTTGTCCACTGTATGTGTGTTCTGCATGAAAACCTACCTTCTTTCTTATAGAAAGCATTTAGAACGGGTACAAGTACCCGCCTGGATGATCGGGTGTACGCCATGTGTCAGATAAAGTCCCAGCCGCTCGTTCATCTGATGAAAATGATTCACCCCAACTTGTACAGGATAGACAGGCTGACCGATGAGGTACGCACTTCAGCGCATTGGACGCTGTTCGATCGGAATGTCTGTGTCTTGATTTTACACCAAGGTGCTGGTGTCCTTCCAGTGGTTTCGTCCGTTTTTCCCCCGTAGTAATGACTCGTTAAGTAAGGACAGCAGCAGGGATCTGATCGGAGGAAGAGAGACTCTCAGATACTTTGAGTGGTTATGAGGTTTTCAAAAATAGCTTCATATTGGAAGTAGTTTATCTTGTGCGTTAGTTGTAGTATTTGTGGCAAAGCGAAACTGTAGAGTGGGCATTTCCATTTGTATTCTGAGATATTGACGATTTCTGATACATTCACGGCACAACATTGATTATTTGGTAAACTGAAATCTGGTAACCAACAATAATTCTAATGTGCAAATGTGTAGTACCTTTTATGAGTTAAAACTATATTGTTTGGAATTAGTGTTAATTCCAAACATAATACTACGTTTCTAAAGAAACGTCAGGAGGTAGCTTGCTGTGGGGCGGGGTCAGCAGTCGTACTTCCGCTATTTCCCGAACCCGGAAGGGAAGTCGGCAGGCCACAGAGTTCCCGTCGTTAGTCTTACTTGGAGTGTAGTTGAGGTTCCTGATTGTGCAGCCAAGGGAGCAGTGTGTGCAGTCAGTATCTTTGCGTCCCACAAGGTTCTCCAGTGTCGCATCTTAACATTCCACGTAGTTAGTGACTGTGAGGACAGCAGCGCCTGCCCCTTCACACTGCCCCTCTGCTCTGCAGGGTGCCATCCACGTCAGCGACAGGGTGGTGCCCCAGCCGCCCATCCAGAAGCTGTCGGCGGAGAAGCTGACGCGGGAAGGCGCCTTCCTCATGGACTGTGGCTCGGTGAGTGCCCTCTGCCGACGGGCTCCTCTCGGCTTGCCGTGGAGACACGGCAGTGGCTGCGCACAGCCGGGTTTACTTCGGGCTTTTCTAGTCGACATCCTGTTCTTATCAGAGATTAATGAGTTTATTATCGTGCATTGTTTGTGCTTAATAAAGAGCAGTAAAGAGATGGATTCCTATCTCCAAGGAGTCTACCGTAAGAATCAAAATTCAAAGGGGCTGGGGCTGGGGATTTAGCTCAAGTGGTAGAGCATTTCCCTGGCAAGTTTTGATCCCTGGCACCCAAAAAAAAAAAAAAAAAAAACACAAACAAAAAATTCAAAGGGACTTCCAGAGTTTACCCAGCTCAACTTTTTATAACCACCGTCAGAAAGCTCTTTAAGGATGAGTTTAGGAGAAGTCACTGCACAGGGTGGAAAAGGGTATAGAACATCAAGAGAGCATCACAGTGGCGTACCTTATGAGCAGAAAGGATTTGGGTAGCCACGGAAGAGGGGCAGAGCCATGAGCTGAAATGTAGAGGCAGTACTAAAATAGTAGATGACCCCTGGAGCCCCAGTACTCCTGGAGGCTGAGGCAGGAGGATCCCAAATTCAAGCCCAGCCCGGGCAACTTGGTGACTTAACAAGACCCTGTCTCAAAATAAAATATTATAAAAAGGGCTGAGGATGTAACTTAGTACAAAGGCTTAATCCCTAGTTTAATCCCTGGGTTTAATCCCTAGTACCACCAAAAGAAAAAAAAATGTGTATGCAAAGTATAGTGAGTCAGTTATTCTGATTAAAGCAGTACATTCCCACTGAAGAAATATGTGAGGAAGAAGACCAAATACTTTTTATGAGAAGCCTTAAAATTTAAGCAGTGAAGACAGGAGTTACTCTAGAGCAGCGTTGGAGAACCTTTTACAGTTTTCAGTGATAACAGACCGCTGCCGCGGCACGCTGCCACACTCGCCCCCACTGCTCTAGATTCTTGGATTTGGATTCACAATGTGGCATCAGAGCTTTTTGTCTTACCTGTATAAAATCGTTCCTACTGTGTTTGTATAATAGACTTGACCTCTTGTGTACGGTAATTTTGAAAGGATTAGCTATAATGGGTTTTCTGAACTATTAAGCCGTTTTAATATTTTATTGCCTTTTTAAGGTTTTTTACCTTTGGATTGGAAAAGGCTGTGACAATAACTTCATAGAGGACGTGCTTGGGTATCCTAATTTTGCATCAATACCACAAAAAATGGTCAGTGAATTTTATACAACTTTTTTGGTTTTGCTTGTTTGTCCTTAATGTTCTTATTGACATAAAATTTGTGTAAGATTCACTCTTGTAGCCATTTTAAAGTGTACAGTTCACTGAGTTTTAAGTATCTTCACAGTGTCGTACAACCAGCAGCACTGATTTCTGAACATTGCCACCTCTCAGACGCAGAGCCCCTCACTTCCCGATCTCCCCTTCTTCTCTGGCTGGGCAGCTGCTGAGCTGCTTCCTGTCAGATTTACCTGTTCTGGATATGTCGTATAAATGGCGTCACAGTAGCTAAAAGAAGCTTTTTGTCTTGGCTTCTCTTGCCTCCCATTCCAATCATGAGACCCTTCCCTGTATGGCTTCTCTTACTAGTTCACTCCTTTCTATGAATGAAAAGTGTCTGTTGTTGGATGCTGTACTTGTTTCTGTCTGGGGCTTTGTGAACAGTGCTGCTCTGAATGTGGGTGTCGTGTCCCGAGCAGACATAGGTTTTTAGCCACACAATAACTTTCATGTTTACCTTCCCAAGAAACAGCGAACTATTTCAAACAGCTTTAAGTTATTTTACTGATACAAGCGTAATTTTTTCACTGGGCCTTTATGGAACGTAGGTTAACCAGTGCCAAGCAACCGTGATGCTAGGTCTGTATATTCATTAATTGAAAGCAGAGGCCTCACTTGCATGTTGTAAATATGTCCCTTTTCCTGAAAATAATATAAATTCAGTGTAATCCTTGTCCTAAACTAGTGTTTGGGTTTTTGTTTCTTTTAATTTCATAAATCAAGTTCATTTCTAAGATTCAGCAAACAAGAGTAATAAGGAAACACAAAGAAGGGTAGTGTCAGCAAAAGGGAAAGCATAAGAAAAATAAATCCTACTAAATAAATAATAGACCTGTTCTAAAGCTGTAGGTATTTAAGCAAGTTACTGACACAGTCAGCAGATCAGTGGAACATAGTAGAATTCGGAAATGGATGTAACTCATAAGAAACAGAATGCGGCAAAGATATCATTCCAACTTATTGTGGAAAAAAATGGAATATTAGAAAAATAATCTTGGCGCCCAAGTGCAGTGGTGCACACCTACAATCCCAGCTGCTTAGGAAGTTGAGGCAGGAGGACCACAAGTTCAAGGCCAGCCTGGACACCTTAGTGAGACCTGTCTTAAACAGTAAAAAGATGTTGCTCCAGAGTAGAGAGTTTGCCTGTAGGAGGCCCTATGTTCAACCTAGAGTACTACCAACAAAAAATAATAATAATCTCAGGACCACTGATGAGCAATAGGGAAAAACACCAAAGCTGGATATTTACCTAACTCCATATATCAAAATAATTTTTAAATGGATCAAACATTAAAGCATTGAAAAAGGGAAGCATGCAGGTCACTGGAAGAAATATTTATGATTTTTTTAATAATCTTAATGGGTAAGGCCTTTGTAAACCATGAATCTTAAAGACTAATAAATCTGAAAGCATAAATATAAAACATTTTTACTTGGTGACTAATAAATTCAGATCACACAGAGCAAAATTCCAAGGTTACGTGGTAACATAGAACTTCTTCTAGTTACCAGATCAGCAAAACTCTCCCCCCCACCCCCGGCAAAGCTTTTTAAACTTTCTGGAGAGCCATTTGATGTTAGACGTTAAGATCACATACTCTACAATGCAGGAAATTATTTTACTCTTGAAAGTAGATGTATTCATAGGGAAAAAAGAACATATGCATACATGCTTGTAGTGTTGGATAAATGATACCTATGCCTAACTGAAAAAACTCACATCAAAATGGCAGTGTGATTTTTTCTTATTTTTTAATAGTGACGTGCATTACAAAAATAACCCGAACTTTTATTTCAATTTTATATACTGTATACTTTTGTTATAAATTATTAGTAATTTATATTTATATAATATAATATATTGGATTTATATTAATTAGTATTTGAATAAATACAATTAATGATTTATTAGTATTAGTAATTAATAAAATTATATATAAAGAGTAGACTTGCAGTCTTTTTAAATAGTCTTGCACATAGTCTTGAAATATATTTGCACATTCACACTGCTCTTTAAGATTCCTTGCCTTTCAATTTTAAGAATGAAACATGACATTCTCCTGGAATGGCTACTTTTAGACCAGAGTATAGTGTATGATTGTTAGGTGGGTTTGGACTTGGTGGTGGCCCCTGCATTTGAGTTTTTCCTACAGAAGAAACAGGCACACAGTGGTACCAGTGACATACTAATCATTGCGTATGATCTGTGGATTACCTAAAGCAAGAGTAGTATTCACATAAAAGGTCAGTGACACACTTACCAGTATTTTGGCCTAAATTTTAAAAAAAGTTTACTGATAAGTAATAGCAACAGATGTGCCCACGTTTCAGATGTATGCCGTGTGACTGCCGCTGCAGACCTGGGCGTGGAGTCCAGGCAGGCGATCTGCGGTAGGGAGTCCCGATTAGTCCTAGTTCTGCAGATGTCTGTGAGAGGAGACGCTTCCTGATTCTGTTCCTTTTATCAGACACATCTTCCGGAGCTGGACACGCTCTCCTCCGAGAGGACCAGATCCTTCCTGACGTGGCTCCGAGACAGCAGGCCGCTGAGCCCGGTGCTTCATGTAGTGAAGTAAGTGCCTCCGCGGCGGCGGCTCATCGGGCGCCCCATCCTCAGAGCGGGCCCTCGGGGTGCTCCAGCAAGTGCCGGACTCTCAACCCCCTGGGGTCTGCAGGCCCGACGTCCCATGTAGCGGTGCGTGTTTTAGTAATCTCTCCCTAGACAAACACAACTCGCTGTCTTTCAGAGATGAGAGCCCTGCCAAAATGGAGTTCTTCCAGCATCTCGTGGAAGACCGGACAGAAGCCGCCTTCTCATACTATGAATTTCTGCTGCATGTCCAGCAGCAGATCTGCAAGTGAGGTGGAGTGGAGTGATCCAGAAGACAAAGGTGCACAAGCTAGGTAATGCATAGTCTGTCACAGAAGCACACGAGGACCTCGTCACAGACAGTGCACACTGCACGCACGCCCTGTCGGGGGCTGTGGCGAGGGAAGGGAGGAAGGAGCCGGCACTGCCCCACGGGCCATGCTGTGGCACCGCTGTCTCCCTGGTAGGCTCAGGCTGGTTTCTACCTTCCAGTAGCACAGAGTTCCGTGAGCGCTTCATTGTAAGCTGGCGATCTCATAGCTGTGTGGAATGACATGTCATAATGTACAATTAGATACATTTGTTTTCTTACAATTCATATCACATTTCTGGACTTGAACTCCGATGAGAGGTGCCGAATCACAGTGGTACCATGTTACTTGTTTATGAGAGTTACTTTTTGACAAGGAATGATTCGTACTCATTGAATGAATTCAACATTTTCCCTGTAAAGACAATAGAGTTTCAGTACATGAGCTATAGAAAAAATATATATATAATGTACATAAATGTTACATTTGTAAAGAAAATGTAAAAATGTAACTACAGAATATGAATTGCTTAAACTGTGCTGTCTTGTTGGATGACAACTTTTTGTCACAGTTAGAGAATGAGATTGACTAACACATATTATGAATTGAGGCCACAAAAGAAACACAAACTGTTTGTAATTCTGTTAAATCTTTTATGTGGATTTATTTATGATCAGCCTACTAATTAAAAATATTTTGCTTGACAGTTGGTTTGGTGTTTTTTGGGGGTTGTTTTTGGTGGGGGTTGGTGGTATCTTTTTTACATATAAGATTCACTTCTTAGGGGAAGAAGAATGGTGATACATTCCAGTGAGGAACACCTGTGAATCAGTACGTTTTCATTAGTTTGTAAACATTACCAGGTACTTACTTTGTATTCTAAAAACAAAAGATGCTATTTTCAAAATACATTTAATTACTAAATACGATCTTAAATTGTCTTTCTCTTTTAATTTAAGCACTTTTCCGGTGTGCTGCACAGGTGCGTGCGTGCGTGTGTGTGTGTTGCTGGAGGTAGAGCCCGGAGCCCCAGGAAGACTGCGGGTGAGCTGTGTCCCCAGCCCTTTCTGTTTCTGCGACAGAGTTGCACTGAGTTACACAAACGGGTCTCAGACTTGTTCTCCTCCCTCTGCCCCGGCATGGCTAGGCTTATACTCGGCTTCCTGCGTACTCAGGACAGGAACATGTTCATGGTGTGTGTGACTGTCTTTTCTATTTAATTGACTTTAAGATTACCATTTTGAACTTTGAGAATAATTTTATTCTGATCAAGAACTCTTTCAGAGGCTGGATGAGGTGACACACCTGTAATCCCAGCACGCTTGAGAAGCTGAGGCTGGAGGATCACAAGATTGAGCCTAACCCAGTGTGTTAGTTAGATTTTCTCTCGTTGTTGGGACAAAATACCAGACACCCAAAGTTTGGGAAGAAAGGTTTCTTTGGCTCACAGTTTATAGAGGTTTCAGACCACAGTCAGCTGGGTCCGAGGCAGGGTGGCAGGCAGACAGGCAGAAGGCAGCAAAGTAAGCAAGGGATGCAAGCAAGGGGGCTAACCAGCTTCTTCCTGTATTTTATATCCTATCCAGACTACCTGGCTCTACTCCCGCCCTTAATCCTAATACCTGTAATCCCAGCGTCGCATCCTTGATCCCATCAGAACCTGCCAAACCCATCAGTGGACTAATTTAGTAATCTCACACTAAATCCAGCCACCTCTCACCACATGAGGCTTTGGGGGGACATCTAGACACAGACCACGACACTCGGGTACTTTATAGACAGGAAGACCCTGTCTCAGAATTAGACATAAAGGTCTGGGGATGTAGCTCAGTGCAAAGGTCCTGGGTTCAGTTCCCAGTACCGCCAAAAAAAGAAATCTCCCAGGCTGCGCTCAGTGGCGCAGGCCTGTAATCCTGGCTACTTGGAGGGCTGAGCAGGAGGAGCACAAGTTCAAGGTCAGCCTGGCCAATTTGGTGAGTAAACACATTCAGAAGGCGGGATCAGCAGGGCGGTAGCGCGCTGGCTTCTGTCACCCGAGTGATCAGGAGAAGGAGCAAGCTCGGGCCGGGGCTGCAGCTCATGCAGAGCTTTCACCGGGACGCGCCAGGCTCTGGCTTCGTTCCCAGCACCACAGAAAAAGGAAGGAAATCTTTCATTCAGCGGCAGCTTATTTACTGTGAAAACTTAGCGATCCATGAGGCCGTGGAGTGCTGTTCTCTCCTGTACTGCATGAAGTCCCCTCGATGAACTTTGGGAGGAGACCACTGTTGGCATCTGTGTGGGGCGAGAGTTTGTGCTGGTCCTGTGCTTTGGCTATTTTTTCCTTTACATAAAAATGAAAGTGCTCCCTCCCATCCCTGACGGGAATGAGAGGTTAAGTGACTCACTGGCTGGCACCACCTACTAATTAGTGGCAGAGCTGATGACAGAGCCGAGCGTTCTCCCCGCCCGCCACCCCATCCCACCCCCAGGACTGCTCGTCCCTGAGCCATGCTGTCTCCAGCAAGAGCATCTCGAGCTTCGAGAGGAGCCGCCATTCTCCAGGGGTGACTCTGCTCGTCTGCCTTTCAGTGTCCTGTCATTCATTCAGTAAACGCAAGGTCCTTCATTCTAGCCAGATACTGTTCCAGGCACAAAATGGTTCAGCTCCCAGCAGACTCACACCCTAGAGCAAAGACGGCAAACCCTTCAGAGCCTGCAGTGGTACAGCCTGCTGCGGCACACGGCCGTGGGCTCACCACCACTGCCCTCGACGAGAACGTGGGAGGCTGCAGAGAGCAGGGGAGTGTGCGAACACTGTAATGGAAACCAAAGCAGACCGAGGGGCTGAGCATGCGCTTGGATGGCGACAGAGAAGGCCTTTCAGAAAGGTGTATGGTCTCCGTAAAGAGGAGGTCAGGACCAGTGGAGCCTTTATTTGATTATTAAAATTGCCACCCAAGGCCCAGGGAGTGGTAGGGGTACAGGGACTGAATGACCAGGGCGAAGAGTGGCAGGGACGTGTGTGGCCAGACAGTGTGAGCTTGGAGGATTTGGGCTAGGCAGGGAGCGAGAGCCATCCAGGTCCTTCTCGGAGCAGCAGCAGGTACTTCCCCGGGCTGGGACCCGGCAGCCGCTCCTCGAAAGCCTTGCAAGATGGCCGTGTTGTCACAAGATGGTTTTGGTGACAGTGTGCAGAGACAGGCACGGACCTCTAGGGCAGTGAGATAGGAGGGAGGATGGCACTCTGGCTGTTTGCTTTGGGGGCCACAAAGTGTTGGGAGGGAAAGACAGTCACTAGGAGCGCCCCATGCATCTGGTTCCAGCTGTCCCCAGACCGGGGTTCGTGGTCCTGGCGCTGGGGATGGAGAGGAGGAGCTCTCTGGTAACATCAAGCTCCTCCTCCTTTGCGACCTGACCCGCCGGGTGACCCGCCAGAGACAGGCGCTGTGTGCGGAAGAGCGCCTGTCCCCGTGTGCATGTGTGTATGTCAGAGGCTGATAGCTGTTTGAGGATGTAACTTGCAGTCAACACATGAGGCCAGGAGATGCACAGAAGAGCAGAGTATGAGCCTCTTCTCCAGGGTCTTTTCCCACTAAAATATTTCTGAAGACAGGAAAACTTGAAAGCTTACATCACAGTTAAAAATAACACTGCAGACATTATCCAGATAGAATTACAAATAACCGAAAGAAGACAGACTTTAAGACCAGAACAGTCAAGCCTGGTTTGGCACATAAAAAAACTGAAAATAAAATAGTAGGAAGGCATTTTATAATTCACTCATCTCTTGTCTCTGAATTCAGACAGGACCTCTGTCCACCCTAAACCTGGGAATCCTCTTTCTAATGATACCCAAGATGCGGGTGGGAAATTCGTGCGTGGTGACTTAGCAGTGGGGGCAGGTGGCCGTAATCAAGGGACACAGGAAGTGTTAATGCCTTGCCTTCTGTCGGGACAGGACCCGCCCAGAAATTAAAGTCCACTTCTTAGTTCCCAGCAGTGGGCAGTGCGCAGTCCTGGACATTTTTGGTTTTGGACCGATTACTACTTACCAGTAAACCACTAAGTGAGTTATCAGAGATCGCCACAGTTTGATCCACAAATGAAAATCAGTGTTACCAGTTTACCTGAGACTCTACTTCTGTTCTTCTAAGAAACCTGTCCTTGCAGGAGGTTGGTTAATTCTACACAAACAGCCAGAAGTGCTCATCCAGACCCGGTCCCACAGACATTTCACCAGGCGTGTAGGACCCTGTGGTCCCACGCAGGCGTCTTCTCATGAGTGTCGTCAGTGGCTTTTGCTGCTGTTTCTTCTTTTCGGATGCATATTACTGCAGCTTGGCAGCCTCTTAGTTTGCTGCCAATTAGTTGATTAGTGTGGTGAATATTTTTATACCATTTTTTTAGTTTTCTATAAGATTTTAAATATTGTTCTCAGTAGACAGACATATACCTTTCCTTTGACACTTTAATAAACTAACTTGTAAATAGAATTAAGACAAGTATAATATAATGACTGGCTTCTTTTAAAGTCAATATTATATAGTGTTATATATATTATATATATATTTTTTTGGTTTTGGTGTTTGGTTTTGGAGACAGGGTCTTGCTATGTAGTTCAGGCTGGCCTTGAACTCACTATGTAGCCCAGGCTAGCATCAAACTCTCGGTGAACCTCCTGCCTCAGCCTCCTGAGTGCTGGGATTAAAAGTGTGCGTCACCACACCCGGCTATAGCGTTATAATTTTAAATTCTTTTAAAAATAAACAGTAAGCAATTTTTATATGTTCCTCTCAGTTCATTACCTAGGAGCTTGGGGTCAAACCCAGGACCTCGCACATGGCAGGCGAGCATCTACCATTGCACTGCATGCCAGCATACAGGAATCTTTTTGAACTTCTGCTACTGTAGCCCTAGACCCCTATGCCAACACAGAATACGTAAGAAGGATATGTTTATCTTATTTAACTGAATGACTAGAAAAATCATTAGCCTTTTTTTATAATCATGTCATTTCTCAGGAATTCTTGGGAAAGTTGTAAAACTACCAATCAGGACTTTCTCATTTTTAGTGAACCCCCGATGTTTAATGAAGTTTTTATGGATTTTTTTCTACATTCGATTTCTTTCAAGTCCTGCCCTTTGAGACTTTGGTTTATGATTTGGAATAGGAAATGCCTATTACATTTGCTTCCTGTTGGGACCTGAGAAACTGTAATGGAACAGAAGGTACTGTCTCCTATTAATTATCAAACACTGATAAGTAATTATTTGCAGGGATACATGGAGAAATGGATGGATAAGAGGTTTGGGCAAGAAAAGCCAAAACATAAAGCTGAGCTATTTAACAACTAAGGCCTCAGCTACTGTGTTTACAGCTAATGAGTGGTCTGAGAGCTGGTCCCCCTAAGCCGTGTTTAGAGAATTTACAGCAAGCCCTTTTCTGGCTGCACCCGCCCATGTGGGACAGAGACCCCAGATCGCCTTCTGCTTCTCTCTGCTGGCTCTCCTGCCTACCACATGACCTCTGACACATAGAAACTCTTAGTGCCCCTGAGTCTGCCGCAGAGCAGGCAGTCGGTAATGTCTGGTGAATCACTGTTCAGTAATTCGTTAGACAGTGAGTTAAATCTGCAACCAAAGGAAAACACTGAGGCTTTCTTTCTCTTTGTTTATCCCAGACAGGGTCTCACTATGTAGCTCTTGCTGGCCTTAAACTCACTATGTAGTTGAGACTGGTCTTGAACTCACAATGATTTTCCTGCCTCGGCCTCCTGAGTGCTGGGATTATAGGCATGCACCACCACGCCCAACTCTAAACATGGTTTCTTGGATGAGAAAAGAAACGACTTCATACTGCAAGAACTTTGGTGATGGAAACTCACTACTCCCGTCACAGCCTGTCACCACACAAGCAGCTGGCCTGGTAGAAGGAATGCCTTGCGAAGACAGCTCTAGTACAGATAGTTGGGGTGCTTTGAATCCGCCATTAGTGCTCTTCTGTAGCCAAACACACACGTCCCAGAGTCAAGAACCGGAAATGAGCACATTGGCGACCCAATCCCAGAATCTTGGAGTCTTAGTTCCCAGACTCACAATGCTCACACTGAGTTGGAAGTCAGGGCTACACCGGCCACTGGGGGCTCCCCATGACAACCTGCAGAAGACGGCTGAACAGATGACAAAAACTAATCGACTTGCTGCTCTGTGAGGAGGGGAGGGCCATCTATGGGACCTAGAGGGTTTTCCAGAATGCCCCTTAATGCTTCCATGTTGGACGCTAAAAGTTAGTGGCACACAACACCCATCAAAGAATGGATCCTCTCTAATTCAAACCTTGCCAAACTGAAGCGTGGGATCTCTAGGCAGTTAAAGGGGGCCAACACCACTCCGTACCATGCTGGTGAGAAGTTGGGGTGCAGCCCAAGAGGCACCGTGACGATAAACCTGACAGTAAAAGGGGCCCAGCTCTGCATGGTCATATTAGTAATGTTAGGGTGGATCTGAGTGCGAACCAAACAGTGTGAACAATCTCCTCTCCAAGCTGCACTGAAGTCCCTGGACTCCTCCAAGCTTTCTGGCCCTGCGTGGGGCAACTGTAATTCCGTGGGGTGAGTCTGAGGGAGTTTGGCGGAATGAGTGTGTGAAGTGTGTCCTGCAGCCTGGGGCAGGCGCACAGTGAACGTGCAGTGAATGGGGCCGGCCGTCACTGTAGAGACCAATGAGCCTGCCCTCTGCCCTCGGCCCCTGCTGGGTTCTTCCTGCCCTGACATTTTCCCCCACTTAGCAGCAGACGTTTCTGAGCTGGCTGCTGCCGTCTTGCCTCCCTAATTCTTAGGATCAATTTGTGTAACTACTTCTGGCCACACAGCGCTGATGGACACACAGAATGGATGACCCTTCGTCCTTCAGACAGCCTGCTCCAGACTAACTTCACAGCTCATCTCCGTGTCTCTGTCTCCCCTCCCTCCCTCCTAGGGATCAAACTCAGCAGAGCTTTCGCACTGAGCTACATCCCCAGCCCTTTCTAAATTTACTTTTTATTTTGAGACAGGGTCTCGTGGAATCGCAGGGTTGCCTGTGCTGGACTGAAACTTGCCATCCTCCCGCCTCAGCCTCCCAGACTGCTGGCATGACAGGCATGTACCACCACACCCGGCTCTGACATCTTTATTAGTAGGAAGTTATGAGCCCTGATGCCACTGAGCCTTTGAATGGGCTGTTCCTGTTGCTAGGAACACGCCTTCCCTTTCCCAGTGGGCTGGCTCCTTTCCTCCTGTGGGGATCAGTGTCCCCTGACACCCGCCTGTCCCCTGTCCCCCACCCTGCTTAGGCAGAGTTTCCCTGTTTCTCCTGGAGTAGCCTCCATTCCACTCAGTCAGCAGCTCCCTGCCTGGCTTCCCTCTGGGCTCTGTAGGCAGCTGGCCTCAAACTCACAGCGCTCCTCCTGCCTCAGTTTCAAAGTGCTAGAATTACAGGTGTGACTTGCCACACCCAGCAGTATTCTAGTTTTAAATTTAGATGTCCCATTTCTTTATTCTTCCATTCATTCATTCAGCAGATACTTGAGAACCTACTATGTGTCGGGCACTGTTAGGTGCTGGTGACAAAGCTGTCCCTTCAGTTCAGCAGCTGAACTTCTGGTGGGAGGGAGGGCTGAGGACGAGATTCAGTGATGGAGAACTCAGACTGCCCACACGTGACCCTGGGTTTGCACACACGTGACCCCGGGTTTGCACACATGTGACCCTGGGTTTGCCCACACGTGACCCTGGGTTTGCACACACGTGACCCTGTGTTTGATCCCCAGCACCACAACAAACTGATATTTCTCTGGTTGTGTGTGTCCGGTGTTAGTGCTGTTCAGGCTCATAGTTGAACGCTAGGGAGAACGGGCGAGGAAGGGCTGCCGGGCAGGGAGGGGAAGTTGGTGCAGCCGTGGCGCACAGGCTTCACTGAGCACAGCCTCGGGTCTCTGATCTGACCCTACGAGATGGAGTCGCCACACTCTGTGGGCAGCTGGGGGGACAGACTGCAGAGACGAGCGGGTCATCGGCCCACAGCACAGAGTAGGGGAGGTGTTTGGACGAAGAGAGGGTTATACTGCCCTGAAATTTGGGCCTCGGCCCCGGCAGCTTGGGCTAACCCTGGGTTGTTCTTTTAGTACAGTACTGGGTTCTACCCGCTCTGCCTGTATTTAGGATCAGTTTTATCTACCATAGTAGGAGCCATCTATAGTTTGCTTTAATCATGCTTGCTTAATTTTGTTATTAGCATGCTAGTATCATTAAGTGAGTTGGATGGTTTCCTTTCTGCTTCAGTGCTTTGGAAAAGTCTGTGTAAGTAGCTAAAATGTTGCTGTATAGAAAAATAGCTGTTATCTATTCTCAAATCAGCCCATTAAGCCGATAGCCTTGGGTTCTTTTTCCACTAGATCACTGACCATTGTTTCAATCTGTGACTGTTCCTCTGTTCAGGGTCTCTTTTCTGTAGCCAGCATTGGACAGTTTTGTCTTGATTGATACAAGCAACTGTGAGGAGTTAGCCGAGCTGGGGGTGGTGGCACACGCCTGTAGACCCAGCACTCTGGGCACTGAGGCAGGAGGATCCCAAGGTCAAGTCCAGCCTGGGCAACCTGGCAACTTACAGAGACCCCGTCCAAAATAGAAAATAAAAAGGACTGGGATGCAGCTCAGTATAAAGGTCCTGGGTTCAATCCTTAGTACTGAAAAAATAGAAGAGTTATCTTTTTTTATCCTTTCTGTTATTTGTATCCCCCCCACACACACACACCTTGTTTCAGGGTTTCCTGTCTTGGTGCTTAAAAAAATATAATCAACCTCTAGTTTTATTTTTTGCTCCATTTTTTTTTTAGTGAGGAAGGAGCAGTTGCTGTAGAGGCAGAGTAGAGGGAATTTGGTTTGTTATCTGTTTCTGCCTTAATCCTTTCTTTCCTCCACTCCCTTTAGGTTTATTTTTGCTACATTTACCTGGCTCCTTAGATTAGAAGCTTAGTTTATTGACCACTGTTTCCATTTTCTAATAAATACATTAAAGTCTATACATTTTCTTGAGTACTAAGGTTTTAATATTAAGTGCTTTTATTCATGTTCAGTTTTGTTTAGGGAGGACTGGGGGGGGCTGTTTTGTGTTTTGTTTTGAGACAGGGTCTGTCTTTGGTTCAGGCTGGCCTTGAACTCACTGTGGAGCCCAGGCTGGCTCTAATGATCTAGAATGGAGGCTGAGGACCTGGAAATGGCACAGGGAAAAGGAATATCCTTCCCTGGCCACCCTAAAACGCAGTAAGAGTGGCGCCTCCACCTGAGACACTCGAGAGGCCCCCTCAGGCAGTCACCTGCCTGGCCTGCATCTTCCCCTCCTGGCAGGCCCAGCAGGCAGGTGAGAGGTGTCCACTCATGTGATTTTACACACAAGACCCAGTGACAGAAATAGCATTTTTTTGTAAATGAATGTTCCATCTTGACTGAGGCTAGAGCAGCGGTAAGCAGACAGCACCGATATGGAGGGCCTGGTGTCATCACTGGCCGGCTCATCTGCGAAAATCACTTCTGCACGGTGGAGGTCATTTGAAGACAGGAGAGAATAATGTCTGCAAAGGCAGGTTGTGTGAAAGTCAACGGATGGGCTGGGTGAGGTGCCACACATCTGTAATCTCAGCACTCAGGAGGCTGAGGCAAGAGGGTTGTTCTGAGCTCGAGACCATCCTGGGCTACATGGTGAGTTTGAGGCCAGCCTGGACTATAGAGTAGGACTGTGTCTCAAAAAAACAAAAAAAGTCAAGGGACAAAATCTGGGGACAACGTTTATTAGAAGTTGAAGCCCAAATCTGAATGTCAAAGGCCTGAGGAAGGCTGACCTGGTCCTGGAAGTATACAACGCTAGTGAAGCACTTACATTGGTCACAAAAGGTAGAGTGAGAAAACTCTCACTCATTACACATTTGAAGCAATATTTCTAAAAATCACAAATGCAAAAAATTCATGATGAACAAAATTCCAGATGAAGACGAGCTTTGGTCCTGGGTGTATGAGGACAGCAGGGGCTGCCGGGAGGCTGAGTGCCAGACGATGTCCGAGGACACGGGTGGTCCAGGGCCAAGGTGAAGAGGTCGGCCCGAACGCTGGCCTGTGACCTGCGGTGCTTTGCTTTCTTCCCAGTCCCGGGGAGCTCACACACATCCGTAAGGTTTCCTAATGACCTTAGAAAGATCACGCAGAGCACTTCTGCCTGGGCCACGGCAGATCCGAGTCGTGCGGAGCCTAATTTGGGGTTCCCTGCGTAAGAAAAAAATTTTCAAACCTAGAAATACAAAATTGACATGGTAGTGAATATTGAGGAAAAAAAAATAAACCATGCATTTTTTGAAGCACAAAACCCAGAAAAATCAAACTGTAATAAATGAGTTGCCTCCCCATCACTACAGTTCTCTTTTTCCTACACTTTCTTGGCCACTTCTCTAATTCCCTTTTCAGAGGACAATGTTGGGATGCTTTCTAGAGAGAGAATAAAAAGGATAATTGTCCTTTCTCTACCATGCTGGAGCAGTTTTATATCATTGATAGAAAGGTATCCAAGCTTTGCAACTCACAGTAATGGTGTGTTGGTTCTGATGGTTGCTTTTAAATTGGGGGACGGTTCATTCCGTGCCTTGCCTGCAGGTGCTGTGACATGTGGACGACAACCCACCGACTTGTGTCCGCTTAACATGAGCCGCCCAAGTCTCTAAACTGACACAGCAGGGTACGTTCACATCCCATCCCAATCTCTGGCCCTGCACTTGGTGACACAATGCCGAGAAGCTGGCCCAGTAGTAGTGGAATATTTGTATCAGCTGCCCCTACGTGGATGCAGCTAGCGATGCCAACACACGAAGAGACTGCGATCCACATATAAACATCCTGCCACCTGAACCAAAAGCGTCTCGGCTCGGCCTCCCCTTTGCTGGCTCTTGGCAAGGGCCATGGCCAGCCAGAGCTTCCTGACACGAGGGTCTGGAGGGGTAGAAGGAAGCTTGGGAAGGAAGAGACAGTGGCTTTAATATATTTTCAGAAATATCACAGAAACATGGAACCAAGGGACACACCGTCCCACCTTCCAGTGTCTTGGAGGAGCTGTGAGGCTCGGGCTGCGTCGGCCACACAGTAAGTTAACGGTGCTGCCACGTAGGCTCCTGGCAGTTGCTCTGGGGCAGCGCGGAGCCCTCCACAGCCCGCAGGCCCCCAGCTCGGCAGCACCCAGCACGCCCCTTTTATTCCAGGGTGCCACGGCCAGAGCTGGGCTCTGTGAATCTTCGCTCGGAGTATGCTGGTGGGAAGGGGGAAACGTAGTGAGAAATGCAAAACATGGGCCAAGGCCAAGCGGCGGCCGGAGAGGAGAGCAACTGTGTACGGGCAGGAAGTGCCTGAGCCAGGTGCAGACTAAGGAGAAATGCGGAGTCAGGGTAGGAAGGCCCTTCGGAGCCCAGTGTGAGTCTGTTCACATGAGGTGCCCGGGAAAGGCCAACCTACAGGGACAGAAGGAGATGGGACCGGGGACAATGCAGCAACCCTGAGGAAGCTTTCATGGTTTTTGCTTTCTGGGGTCCTGGTAAAGGTTCTAAACTGGATTGTGGTGATGATTGTGTAACTAAAATTGCTAAGAATCATGTACATTTTGTGCAAAAGTTACAGTATGTAAGTTATACCTCAGTGAAGCTTTTTTTTTAATTGAAAGGTGAAATCAGAGATTCAAATGCGTAAATTTGCTGTATAAGTAGTATTTTCTTACTGATTTTTCCAAGTCAGGGTCTCACTATGTAGTTCAGGCTGGCCTTGAACTCACTGCCATTCTCCTGCCTCAGCCTCCTGACTGCTGGGATTACAGGCGTGTGCCACCACGCCTGGCTCTGTAAGTAGTATTTATAAACTAGCTCACATTTAAAACATGGTGTGGTCA
>PVJO010013906.1:0-50080 GCA_004026905.1 Hystrix cristata
TTTTTTTCCTACCCCTATGTCTTCGAGGGTTCTTCCTGTTCTATTCTCCAGTAAATTTAATGTTTCTGTTTTAATGTTTAGATCTTTGATCCACTTTGATTTGAGTTTAGTACATGGTGAGAGACATATATCTAGTTTTAATTTTCGACATGTGGTTAGCCAATTTTTCCAGCACCATTTGTTAAATAGGCTATCCTTCCAGTGAGGGTGTTTGGCTTCTTCGTCAAAGATGAGGTATTTGAGTGTGTTTGGGGTTGTTTCTGTATCCTCCAGTCTATTCCATTGATCCTCAGGTCTGTCTTTTTGCCAGTACCATGCTGTTTTTAATACTGTAGCTCTATAGTATAGTTTTATGTTGGGGACTAGAGTTTTTTTGTATATTTTTTTTTTTGTGGTACTGAAGATCAAACTTGGGGCCCTGTGTACTCTAGGAAAGCACTCTTCCACTGAACTACTTCTAAGCCCTGGTTCGTTCATTCCTTCTTTTCTTTCCCTCCCTCCCTCCCTCCCTCCCTTCCTTCCTTCCTTCCTTCCTTCCTTCCTTCCCTCCTTCCTTCCTTCCTTCAGGGTTTTGTCATGTAGTTCAGGCTGGTCTTGAACTCATTATGTAGCTGTAGCCCAGGCTAGCCTTGAACTTGTGGCTGTCTTCCTGCCCCTGGCTTCTGAGTGCTGGGATTCTAGGTGTATGCCACCGCACCCAGCCCTAGATTTTTATATATGCATAAAAATGAAAATGTTCAGATAGGTGGTTTTTAATAATTCTAATCTTAACACATGGGAGGAATTGTATTTAAATGGATAGGGTATCATTGGTAACTCAGATTAGCACCTTGGGAGTGGTAATATTTTACAGTGGTTATTTTGGTTGTAAAAGTCCAAAGTTTTCGATATGATAGTTGATCTGGATGAGGTAATTTGCGGTGGGCCTGTGTCCTAACCAAGCTCATGAAAGAGTACCCTTTTATCAGTGTGTAGTAACACAGACTTTTTTTTGGTACATAAATAATGAAAGTGAAAACGCCTTGTTTTCAAGCGCTTAAAAGTTTTTATATTGAGATCATTTTTCACACATTCCTTTGCATATCCACATAAGTTGTTTTAAACAGATAGAATGTAAATACAGCTATAGTTTTATGCGTAAGGCTGTTTTTCTACTGGATGTGTTTAGTTTTGAAAGGAGAATGGGTTTCTATTAGATTGTTAGAGCCTTCACACTTAGTTTCACAGTACACTTTAAACAGCTGAGCTGAACAACACAAGGGTAAATTTCTTGCTTGTTAATCGAATGTGCTACTATCACTGAAATAAAAAATTACAAACTATGTAGGTAATCATTTTTTGTGTGTTTGTTTTCTCTCCCTTTAGGATAAAGTGGATAGTATCCAATTTTGTAACAACGGTGATCGGTAAGCATATATGTGTTTTTAGGCACATGTAAGTATGTGTATGTAGGGGCTCGGGATTTAGCTCCGTGGTTAGAGTGCTTGCCTAGCAAGCACAAGGCCCTGTGTTCGATCCCCAGCATCCAAAAAAAAAAAAAAGTGTGTGTATTTATGTTTTTAGGCAGATATATTATGCTATTAATATAGCAACAATAGCACTTTGTATATTTTACTTATTTTTGTTTAACAAATAATTACAGTATAATGCTTTGATATATGTTTAATTGTAGAACAATTCACTCAAAATCATTAACATATCCATCACCTCACATATTTATTTTTTTCTAGTGGATTCTTTAGAATCTTCTCTTAGCAGTTTTAGAAATGTATGTACACTAAACTAACAGTGGTATTACCACTTTTTATATTGCAGACATTTATCAGTAAATACACTGCTTGAATAAAAGTATCTATAGAGTGGAGGGAAATGCATTGCACTTAAGATTTTAGAATTATTTGCTGGTTTCCATGACCAAAAGTAAGTCTTTGGCTAGATTCCAATTTACTGAAAACATTAGGGGTAAGAATGGTGAAATTCCTACTGTTTAAGTATTTTTAAAAAATCTTTTCTAATCAACCACTGTGATGTGTTCTGCAGTGAAATTATTACTTAAATTATATCCTTTCTGGTGCCCAATATGTCAGGTGCCTTTCCTAAACTGGCTTTTATGCTTGCTTTAGTTGTTAAGAGATTATTTTTACACTATGTCCAGCATGAATTAGCTTAATATTAAGCTGCTTCACATGAATTTTTGTTCTCATTAATTTGCCATGTGTTTAATTTTTCCTCTTTTTCTTCTCTCTAGATACTTCTTTTACATTGTTTTTTTCAAAACTCAAAAATCATTTTTAAAAGCTACTGATTGCGTTCACGTTGTGTTGTTTTGTAAAGCCAGGCAAATCATAGCAAGGCGCATTTTTCTATAGCAAACCAGATATGCCATAAATCACTGTAACAGGTGCTGATTTGCCTGTCATCAAGACAGCTACATTAAAAGTTACTTTTGCTTGGTGATTTTAATTGTAGCCCTTGATAGCAAGTACGTGAGTAAACACTCTTTTTCTGAATCTTTTAAGGTTCCTAAGTGGTAGCAGAGATGGAACAGCACGGATTTGGAGGTTTGAGCAATTAGAATGGAGAAGCATTTTATTGGATATGGCTACCAGAATCTCAGGGTAAGTTGAGATTACATATTGTAAGTGGGTGCATCATGACACACTGCCCTCCCCCTCTGTTTACTAATTACTTCCTGGAGAGGATTTTAACCATCTTCTGTTTAAATAAATAGCTGCCTACCATATGTCTAATAAACACTTAAAACCCATATATTCAAATTAATGTAAGAAAGTACAATGTGTACTTCTGTTAATTGACGGTGTTCTCAGTTTTGCACTTCAAGTCTCTTACAGTTGAAAAACAGTTACAAATTTAGGGCAAGTATGTCAAGTGTGAAAATTTTACTTTTTTTTTTTTTTTTGGTGCTGGGAATTGAACTCAGGGCCTTGTGCTTGCAAGGCAAGCACTCTAATCACTGAGCTAAATCCCCAGCCCCCCAAATTTTACTTTTTTTTTTTTTTTTTTGTGGTGCCGGGGATCGAACTCAGGCCCTTGTGCTTGCAAGGCAAGCACTCTAATCACTGAGCTAAATCCCCAGCCCCTCCAAATTTTACTTTTTTATAGATAGGATTTTTGGAATTTATAAAACTACCTTGGAGCTAAGCCTAGAGAATAAAGTGAAGCAAACATACTTTATTGTTAAAATCTTGAAAGTTGGACTTCATTGGGAATTTTGCATGCTGAAATTATGATTATAAAATGATGTTGAAGGTGTGTCTGTCAGTACCTACCCAATGCTATAGATCACCAAAATTGAAATATGATCATCTTTGAAATATGTAGTACTTTGCAAGGTAAATATTGCAAATTTAAACCTCTTTTTTGGTGCAAGTATATTGGAAGTAGGGGTGGTACAAATAATACCTATTTGGGAGTCAGATGTTGCCTCAAATACCACTTACACTGCCTTGAAAAATCATTTAGTATTTAATTCTTTATCTGGGAAATGAGACCTCCTGTTCTCTAAGAATTGTTGAGAATTTTAAATGGTACTGTGCAAGTCTTTGGAATACCATCCTAGAGTGGATGTTAATCATCCTAGAGAGCATGTTAATGTTCTTTGCCTACTGAACATGCTGTTATTACTTTAGTTACATTGTGAGTAATAGAAATTTAAAGTCATAAATTTTTTTTTTTGGTGCTGGGCCTTGAACTCGGCCTTGTGCTTGCCAGGCAAACACTCTAACCACTGAGCTAAATCCCCAGCCCTTAAAGTCATAAGTTTTACTGTACAGTTTTTCTAACGTTATACTTTCTTATATCAGTTTTTTGAGAAATGTCCACATACTGTCCTTTGAAGATTATTGTGTTTCCTTTATTTTGGTTAATGGGAATTGATTTGCACTGAGTGTTCCAAATAAATTTAATGTTAGTATTTTTGTGGAATTGTCTGTTATAAAGTGGAAATAATATATTCTGGAAATTTGATAACCCTTGTTCATATATTGATCTGTACCATCATAAAAATGTTACATCTGAACATTGGTTGATTAGCATCTGTTAGTTTATATAATGAAGGGAAACGAGATGGAGATAATTTGAAATGATATTTGCTCCTGAATGATTATTAGGCAAATGAAGAACATGAATGTCAAAATGTGAATAAAACTTGTAGGGGCATAATATGTCTCTTTTTAAACATCCTTTTTATTAGTGCATATCAGATAGATTAATAGATTTCATTTTGGCAGATCTGTATGTACATGTAGTGTACTTTGGTTATTTTCACCCCCTTCCATCACCTGCCTTGCCTTATCCTCCCCTCTAGTTTTACATTTTTCTTTCTTTCTTTTTTTGGTTTCATTGTGTATATATTTTGATCATACCCATAATTTGTATTACCTGCCCTTACATCCCTGAGTACCTTAATCTCTTCTTGCATAATGATAGTCTCCTTTCTATTTTCTCATCATCCTTTTTAGATTCCTCATCTTAGGGAGAACAGGTGACACTTGTCTGCGTGTGGGTTTTTTGCTCAACACGGTGATGTCCAGATCCGTCTATTTTCCTGTAAATGACGAAATTTTGTTCTTTATGGTTGAATTATAACACCCCACTGTAGATACATACCTCCCCACCCCACTTCTTGCAGTGTGGGGGATTGAACCCAAGACCACTTTACCAAGCTATGTCTGCAACCCCGTTTTAGAATTTTGAGACAGAGTCTTGCGAAGTCACTAAGTTGTCCAGACAGAGGTTGAACTTTTCAGTCCTCTTGCCTCAGCCTCCCAGAGTGCTGGGATTACAGGTGTGTGCCACCATGCCAGTTGTACTGTATTTTCTTTATTCAGTCATTTGTTGCCTGGCACCTGTGCTCCTTTCATGGGTTAGCTGTTGTGAATTGTGCCACAGTAACCATGGGTACGCAGGTATTTCTGTACTGTGCTGCCTTCAGTTCCTTCAGTTATGTAACAAGGAGTGGTACAGCTGATCCAGTGCTGGAGCTGTTTTTTTGAGGGGCCTCCATTCTGATTTCCATAGTGACTGTACCAACTTACATCTCCACCAGCAGCATAGAAGCTCCCGACCCCTATCCTCACCAGCATTTACTGTTTTTTGTATTTGTGATGATAGCCATTTGATTGAGATGAGATGGAATCTCAGTGTAGTTTTTATTTGCATTTTCATAATGGCTAAGAATGCTAAAAATCTTTTTATATGATTATTGGCCATTTATTTCTTTTTTTTGAGAAGTATCTGTTCATTTGCTCATTTGTTGATTGTGTTGATGTTAGCAATAGGTTTGGAGTCCAGAGAAGAGAATAATAGAAAAAAGGTAGGGAGAAAAACCTATACAGACACTCCTCATTTAACAATTTAGCTACGATCCTGTGACTGGGTTAATTGAATTGGTCACCAAATGAGGAATTGTATACAGTATGTACATTACAATGTTCGGAACAAAGAAATGATCAAAGGAAACTCCAACTTGACGACTTTGGTTTTATTTGCATAACGCTTAAATGCAGAAGATAATGTATAACAGAACATAAAAGTACAATACTGCCTGCACTGTATAATCAGTGAAAATTACAGTATGATATGAACAAGGTATACTGTACCAAAAAAGACGTTGAAATTCTGTAAACGAGATGTACAGAACTGTACAAAAAAAAAGATGGGTCATAAATCTGAGTGGTTGTTAAACAGGTAGTTATTAAATAGTTAGGTTGCTGAACGAGGAATATCTGTACTTTGAGAAGCAGACATGGTGTCCTAAAATGTGCCTGTAGCTCTGGACTACTTCTAAATTGTCTGCTGCCCACCTGGTTTTATTTACCCTGATCTCTTCCTAGGTAATCTGTTCAGGTGCAGTGAACCCTCTGTAAATAATAGGGCTAGTAGGCACATGAATTAGACTTCTTTAGTTACTGCTGTATTGGTGAGGTATTAGATACATTGTATACCTTAATATCCAAATGAGTTTATATCATGTGTACTTTTTCCTTAGAGACTTGTCTTCTGAAGAGGAAAGGTTTATGAAACCCAAAGTCACAATGATAGCTTGGAATCAGAATGATAGCATTGTTGTCACAGCTGTGAATGATCATGTCCTCAAAGTATGGAATTCTTACACTGGACAGCTGCTTCATAATTTACTGGTAGGTAGTTTTTATACAGTCTGACAAATCAGAATTTTTGAACTCTTTTATTTTTGAAACTATATATAAAATTAATGTGCCGCACAAATTGCTTCATTTAAATTATCAAATGACTGGAAATTTTTATACATAACAATGTTTGAATTACTGTCATTGGTGTATTTCTTGAAGTCCTTACATAATTTGGCAGTATGAGTGATTTTTTAAATATAATCTTCAATTTAAAACTTAAAATTAATACTATGACTTTTTTGAATAAAGGGACATGCTGATGAAGTGTTTGTTTTGGAGACACATCCTTTTGATTCCAGAATTATGTTATCTGCAGGACATGATGGCAGCATATTTATATGGGATATCACAAAAGGCACCAAACTGAAACATTATTTTAATACGGTAAGCAAGGAGGGTCTTTAAGCATGTTTGCCTTTGCTTAGAGTAATTTGGATTAATGGGGCTTAGTCGGAATTTGGTTCATTTGTTTTGGCAATTTATTTTTCTAGAAATCAGGATATTTAAGACTAAAGTGTCTGACTTATATAACCATATATGCATGAAATTCTCTATAATTGTTTTATAAAAGGGAAAAAATTTTCAGAAGTTATCTATGTAGCTTTTTTGTGTGTGAGAATTATGCCTGTTTGTTTAAATCGACAAATTTATGGTAATTATACAAACAATCTTTTCACTGGTTGAGTTTATTGAACTACTTGACATTATATAGTGGTAAGGAGTAATTATCAGTAGGCTAGCTAATACTCAGTGACTGAGTATTCCGCATCCATCCCTAGAAAGTATGTAGGGATCAAACATCAGTAGATTATTTCATCTTTTTTCCTTGTTAGACATATTTGCATTCTTGAACCAAATTAGGATCCTATTGTATATTTTCACAATGTCTCTTGTGTAACCATAAACACAATTAATAATCAGCACATTTAACATTGATAACATTGTTTTATTTAATCCAGGTCTATATTTAGATTTTGCCAGTAGGTACCGTAGTACCTTGTATAGCTATATTTTGGTCTTTGGACTAGAATCCAACTGGTCATGAGTATCATGTATTCTTCATATTATTTGATTTTATCTTTCTAGTGCTCTTTAATCTTCAGTAGCCCTTAGTCTTCCATTTCCTTCTTCATGCTCTTTCCATTTTTATTTTTTATAACATAACATGGGTTATGTTATAAAATGTCCCTGAGTTGTTTTTTTTTTTCCCCCCACACCCTGGTCTTGAACTTGTGGGCTTAAGCATTCCTCCTGCCTCAGTCTCCCAAGTAGTTGGTGCTATAGGTGCATGCCATTATGCCTGGCTAGAATGTCTCCCTCAGTTTTGTCTGTGTCTTCATGGTTAGATTTACAGTGCTTGCTTAGCAGGACCTATACTAGATTCTGTTTACATATGAATTACGCTTCACCATTTATGTTGAGTTCTATTTCAGAGTGTAATTAATTTTGGATGCAGCATCGTAGAAGTCTATAAATGGGTGGTTCTTAGACCTTTGATTGAAGGCCATGCTATAGCAAACTACAAATACATATTTAAGACATCTTTGAAAGTATTATCCTTTGTGTGTTCAAATTACTGGAGAAAGAACCAGACCTTCTTGGACCTATTATCTTAATCCATCTCCTCAGTTATCCTTTAAAACTCAGCAAGACTAGTACACCTTGAATTTAGCGTATTAAAGTAAAAAATTACATTAATTCAGGCTTTAAGCAACATAATTGGAATAACCTCTAAGTCCAACAAAATAATTCACCTTTTATGCTGAGTTCTCCTCACCTCTTCTCCCAGGAGACCCTTAATTCTCTAGTGTTAGACAAACCACACAGGGTTGTCAGTCACCATCAGAACAGTCCTGAATGTTCAGCGAACACCAGTGTGACATTGAGTTGTTCTGTAGGCACAGTTGCAGGTGGCATTTTGTCAGGAATTACCAAAAAAAGCCTAGTTGTGATTGCTGTGATGAGCTAGGTTCCCTCTCAGTCAGAATCCCTAGAAGAACCTTGGTGCCTTTGGCCCACATGCATGATGGGAAGAGTAGCTGTCACTGTCTTTGCCTTGCTGGCCTCAGGCTCCTGCTGCTCCTGCCCAGCTGCTTGCCCTTTACTGTGGGCAGAGCCCAGCCATATAGACAGAGTGCTGTGAGAAGTGGGTGCTGTGGCGAGGTGGCCCCCAGAGAGAGCATGTGTGGCTGGATCTGTGTACCCATGTTTTAGCAGTCAATTGTAGAAAAATACATATTTAGATACAGATTGCCTTAGTCAGTTGTGCCCTAAATAATGGCATTAATTTTTTTTTTCTGTGTATGCTAATTGGTGCCCATTCATGTGTAGTATAGTGGTACTAGGGAAGTACCACTCTTACTGCAGTGACGTACTTGGGCACGGATGTGTTTGTTTTCACAGTTAGTGGGTGAATGGTTCATTTATCCAACACTGATGATACTTGCCAGGAAGTTTACTTATTGGAAAATTTTAGGTTCAGACAACTGATATGCATAGCTGTAGGTGGTAGTGTTAACCAAACAACTAACATAGCTATAAATTGACGGTGGTGAAGTAGTATGCTATACAGCTAAAAAGGAAGAATAAGAGTTTATGTTCATGCTCAGATGCTTGGAGAGCATCCTTCTTGAAGTTGGTGGCGCTTTGAAGTCACGTGGCTGCCAGCATGCATGGGTATCCCTGGAGACTCCATGCCGTTGCCCAGGTGTGTGTGGTTGCCAGTCATTTTAGTAGTGAGTTGAAGTAGAGCCCTCCTTACCTTCCAGAAAGATGTAGATTATAAATATCAAACATTGTTAATCTGAAATCATTTACCCAGTAGGTTGGTAGCCTTTTATTATATAGGAAAAGAAAAGTTTATGGACGGAATAGCTCATCGTTCACTTTGTAAGAACTGAAGAAAGCCTCCACTTTGGATTGGTTGGGAATGTTCATTTGATCATTTTGAGAACTGTTAGAATATCTTTAAAGTTTTTTTACTATGTTAAGGTTATCTGAAATGAATCTGACAATATTGCTGTTTGTGCTTAATGCCAAATCATTAAAAATTTTTTTTTCTAGAGGACTGGGACTGTAGCTCAGTGGTATAGTGCTCGTCCAGCACTGTATGTGCAGTGCTGGGTTTGATCTCCAGCTTTGTGGGGGAGAAATTCAGGAAGGAATATACTGTAGCAGCTTATCTACATTTAAAAACCTTATGTATAACCAGGTGTGGTGGTGCTCGCCTGTAATCCCAGCGTTTGGGAAGGTTGAGGCAGGAGGAGCGCTGTGAGTTTGAGGCCACCCTGGACCACATAGCAAGATCCTGTCTCAAAAACCCCAAAATAAAAGCAAAAACAAAACCATAGCAAGAGCATTTGCCTAGCATTGGTCCTAACTTTCTTCCCTCTGGTTTTTCTAGATCGAAGGACAAGGACATGGAGCTGTATTTGACTGTAAGTTTTCACAGGATGGACAACATTTTGCCTGTACAGATTCTCATGGGCATCTTCTGATATTTGGTTTTGGATGCAGCAAACCATATGAAAAGGTCATTTTTTAATGCTTTCTTTTAGTATGTAGAATAAGTACTTATGAAAAATGGATTGGAAGTAGTTTAGCTGTACTGATTTGATTTCTTTTTTTTTTTTTTTTTTTTTTTTTTCCGCGGGAGAGAGGTGCTGGGGATTGAATTTGGGGCCTTGCACTTGCTAGTCCAGTGCTGTACCACTGAGCTAAATTCCCAGTCCCCCTTCCTTGTATTTTTAACATTTGTTTTTTTGTTTTAACATAAATGTCATCGTGTGAACTTGACTTTTCTAGATTCCTGATCAGATGTTCTTCCACACTGACTACCGACCACTCATTAGAGATTCTAATAATTACGTCTTGGACGAGCAGACTCAACAAGCTCCTCACCTGATGCCTCCACCGTTCTTGGTGGATGTTGATGGAAACCCGCATCCGACCAAGTATCAGAGGCTGGTACCTGGGCGGGAGAACTCTGCAGATGAGCATTTGGTCCCTCAGCTTGGCTACGTGGCCACGAGTAAGTGTGATGTAATTTGGAAACATTTTTTTTCTTGTTTTAGACATTTTATTTGAAATATTTAAAGAATAATACAAAGAACTCCCATATCTTTTAGGTTCAAGGATTTATATTTTGTAATGTTTGTTTTATTTTCTGTGTATGTTGTTTTGAACTGTTTGAAACTGAAGTTCTGGATATCTCAGGCCCACTTACCCCTACTTGCTTTAATACATATTTTTTAAGAACGATACTCTCTTATATAATCATAAAGAGCCATCAAGATTAAGACATCTGGCATTTATATAATACTGTTGTCAAATATATAGTCTGTAATTAAATTTTGCCAATTATTCTGATGCTGAAGCTTTTTTTGTTCATTATTTATTTCAGTTTGGGACTGCGCATGAAATTTAGGTGTCCTATTTCCTTAATCTCCTTTCCTTATTTTTTGGTTTTTTGAGACAGGGTCTTGCTTTGTAGTGCAGGCTGGCCTTGAGCTCACTCTGTATCCCAGGCTGGCCTTGAGCTCAGCCTCCTGAGTGCTGGGGTTACAGATGTGCCCCACCATGCCCTTTAATTTGGAGCAAGGCTTTAGCTTTTGACCTTGATGCTGTTGGTATAGTAGAAGCATGGAGGCCAGGAATTTTGTAGACTGGGCTTGTCCATTTGTTTTGATTAGGTATGTTTTTGACAGAATACATGGTGTTGTGATCTTTGTGGGTCATCATATGTCACCATGCTTATGATTTTTGGTTTGTCCAGTGACTGGTAATGTCTGTAGCACTTGGTTAATGTGGCATTTGCCAAAGTTCTCCACTGTAAAGTTAGTATTTTCTCTTTGTAATTAGTAGTAATTTGTGGAAAGATATGTAAATACTGTGTTCTTTGTCTGACTTCACCCACACATTTTAGGATCCATTATATCAGTTGTTACTCTGAAATCTGCATAAACAGTTACATTGTCATTTCATTATCGTTTTAGTATGAGTGTCTGTTACTCTGTTTATTGGCATAATTCATTAAGTTTTAGTATAGTCTTATGAGTTGTTACATAATGGGTTATAATCCATTATTGACATTATTTCAGTACTTGCTATCCTTAGGTTTATCTCTTGAGAAACCTTTTCAAGTTGTCTGTTCCCAAGTCCCCGTTATTGTAAAAGCATTTCCTTCCTTTTCTGGCACCAGATGTTCTGGGATCATCTTAAACTCATACTCTCTTAGCCAAATGCAGAGTTCTTACTTCATGTGTTAATAGTTGTCTTAGTTAGGTTTCTGTCGTTCCTGAGACAAAATACCAGACAGCCAAAATTAGGTGAAGAAAGGTTTATTTGGCTCATGGTTTGTAGAGGTTTCAGTCCACAATCAGCTGGATCCGAGGCAGGGTGGCACAGCAGACAGAAGGCAACAAGGTAAGCAAGGGATGCAAGCAAGAGGGCTAACCAGCTGCTCCCTGCTTTAGGGTGGGCAGTACTCCCACTCTTAATTCTATTTATTTATTTTGTTTTTTGGTGCCAGGGATTAAACTCAGGGCCTTGTGCTTGCAAGGCAAGCACTCTAACCGCTGAGCTAAATTCCCAGCCCCCCACTCTTAATTCTAATACCCTTAATCCTAGTGTCACATCCTTGATCCCAGCAGAACCATGCCAAACCAATCAGTGGACTAATTTAGTAATCACACACTCTAGATCCAGCCACCTCTTACCACATGAGGCTTTGGGGGAACATGTAGACACAGACCATAACAATAGTGAAGTGTTTCTCTGCAGATATTAGGAGAAAATTGCTATTTTGTTTGGATGAGGATTAAATTACTGGGGTGAAAGCACCAATTATATTTAAAGTTAAAGCTGGGTGTACTTTCAAATGTTTGTTTTTAAATAATTTTTTGAAGTATATCTCATACATAAGAAACTCGTGAGTTGTAAGTGTACAGTTTAAATAAATTTTGACAAATATTACTTAGGTAACAACCATTACTGAAATCAAGATGTAGAACATTTCCACCTGCATCCGGGATTTTTGCGTACAGTAGTCTCCTTACCTGGTTTCACTTAATGTGCTTTCATTTATCAGTAGTCAACTAATGTTCAGAAATACTAAACGGCAAATTCCAGAAGTAAAGAGTAAGTTTTAAATTACGTGGCATTCTGAGTATTTCGTGTTACCTTTCCTGGGACATGAATCCTTCTGTACAGCGTACCTGCAGTATGTAAGCTAACCACCTGTTACCTATGTAGTAGCCCTGTTGTGTAGCAGATTGACTGTTCTGTGACCCTGTCGCAGAGGAAGTATGTTCAGGAAACAGAAGGAGGCATGAGTAAGGTCTTTTACAGTGGTTGCAAACCTGTGGCACGTGTGCTGCAGCCAGCTGTTTGTTATTGAAAGCTCTAAAAGGTTCACCGTCACTGGTTAGTAGGTAAACAGTATAGGACACACTCAAGGGGGTAATGTGGGTGCTGGCAGAAATGAGACACATTGTGGTTTGGAACTGGGTACATTTATAGTTTTCTTGAGGGGATAAAAAGCTAAGGGGAAAAGCGCACCCCCCACCCAAGGGTACCAACATATTTGCAGGCATGGTTTGTTTTTGTTTTTGTTTTTTTCATTTTGAACAAATGGTTTAAAAATTCTATAGATTTGCTTAGCCTGTTGTTTACTTTCTTAATTGGGACAGTATATCAATCAGGATTTACTAGAGAAACAGATACAATACAGGATACATGAATATATAAGAATTCATAGATTGGCTCACAAGGGCTGCCCATGGAGTCAGATGTGGAAGGGTGTGGAGGGCCTGTCTACGAACTGGAGATCCGCAGGATCTATCCGAAAGAGCCCACTGCAGTGTCCTGTACAAGCTCATTTCCAGAGGCTGATGGGTCTGTGATGGAAGCCGAAGAGTGTGCACTAGAAGCCAGGAGATTATATCCAAAGTGAAGGTGGAGCTCCTCCAAAGAAACTGAAGCAGATCCGTCCTTCTTCATTTCCCTTTATACCATCCAGTGACGAGCTGCCCTGGGTGGATCTTCTACACCCGGGTGTGGGATTGCTGAGTCAGTTCAGTTAAGATTCTCGTACAGCTTGACAACAGTCAGCCATCACAGTCAGTTTATGGTCTTCTAGTGATGGGTCTGGTACTGGGAGGAAAGGGTGTGAATTTATCCAAGGACCGTTAGCACAGGCCTGTATGGGGTGACTTCCAGTGTAGTCTTTGTACAGAGTACAATTTTCAGTTATGATTTGTCTCCTTTGTACCTATTTTTATTTCTTTTATGTAGCTTCAGCCCTGAAGTGCAAGATTAGTGATGCTGGCAACTCAGGTATGCCAGAGAAAAGCTGTAATATGCTTTCTTTGAGTGAAAAGGTGAAAGTTCTGTATTTAGTAAGGAAAGAAAAGTATGATATGCTGAAGTTGTTAAAGTCTATGGCAAGATTGAATCTTCTGTCTGTGAAATTGTGATGATAGAAAAGAAATGTGTGCTGGTTTTGCTATTGTATCCTGAATTGCAAGAGTTAAGCCACAGGCCAGCTGCAGTGTTGCATAGCTGTGATCCAGCACTGTGGGAAGCTGTGGCAGGAAGATTTCAAGTTTGAGGGCAGCCTGGCTACAGAGAGTTGAAGTCCAGCCTGGCCTTGTCTCAAAACACAAACATACAAGTTTCAACCATGGTGTACAGTGGTGCTTTAAGATGGAAAAGGCATTAAATTTGTGCACATAAGATAGTTTGGGGCAAAATATTGTTTCTGTAAGGTTCAATACTATCTGTGGTTTTTGACATTCACCATGGGGGTCTTGAAACATGTTTTTTTTGGACAAGGAGGACTTACCGTGAATGGAATCGTTTAATGTGTAGACTTTGCGCCTGGCTTCTTTCACTTGGCATGGTGGATTTGAGGCTCATTGTTACTACATATGTTGGTGTTTTGTCCTGTTTTATTGTTACATCGTGCCCCGTGGGGTGTATGTGTATGTCATCATTTGTTTATCCACATGTGGGCAGTTGGAGACATTTGGTTTGTTTCCAGTTGTAGGCTGTTAGGAGATTTCAATTATAATGTTGATTTTTTTTCTTTTTTCTTCCTTCAGTTCTAATTTTTACTTTCTGTATATTTTAAAGCATTTTCATTTTGTGTTGTTTTCTTTATGAATTCTTTCATCATTATAAAATATCTGTCAGTATTCCTGGAAAAATTTTCTGTTTTGAAGCTTATTTTGTTTCATATTGGTATAACTAATCCCACTTCAAAAAAATTTATGTTGGCATGGCATATCTTTTTTAATCTTATTTCTCAGCTATCTTTGAATTTATGCAGGTTTTTTTGTAGACATGTCCATCTGATATCTATCTTTAGAATGTGTAGACTATTTAAATTAAATATTGTTACTATGGTTGAATTTCACTGCTTCTTTCTCAGTTCATTTTTTGAGAGTGATTAGAAATTTAATGATTTTTTAAAGGATAAAGTTGATCTGAACTGTGACTTTTAGCTTTTGTAAGTTCATCATTAGTTTCCATAGTACAATGAAGACGTTACAATAAAACATATCTAAATATGTTACATATATGTATTTACATACATCTAAATACTTGGGTGGTAGGATAGAAGTATTTTTCCCCCATAATGCTCTGAGTTCAATTTCTGGATCTCTTACTGTGGTGGCAAGTTATATCTTTGCATTGCTTTTGATTAATGTTCCATTTAAATGGAGGGGAGAAAGGGCTGGTTGGCTCATAGGTACTGAATTTATGTTCAAAATAGGGGCATCTTATGGTAGGATTTATAAGGGATTTTAGCATGAAAGTAGTATTTAGACATATTACTTCTAAGTCATATTTCCAAACCCACAGCCATGTAACACTTTCTCCCCATCAACACTAATCATGAACCTGTTACAAATATCTCTGAAAAGGAATTATTTCAAAAACGAAACAAAGGCATTTAAATGATTCTGTGCTTGAGTGAAGAATTATGGGTACTAGTTCGGTTAAAAACATGTCTAGGAATAGAGTGAGTTAAGCTTAGTGGAGAGTCCTGTGCAACTACCTCCATCGACTTGTGTGTGCTCTCTGAGGACTCGGGCAGATGGAGAGCTATGATTGTCATTTGGTGGAGGCCTAAAATATCTCATCCCCCTTTCCTTAAGCTAGTAGAGAAGACGTTAAATGTCTTTGCTTTTCTGCAAATCAGAAACCACCTAAAGTTGCTGTGTTCTGGGGAGAGACTGGTCAGTGAGGCGTAGTGAAACACTTCCTAAGTAAATGAAAGGCATTAGTGTGCAGCGTCGCAGGAGTGACACTGTGCAGTGAGGTGGCTCTGTGTTCCTCCTTCTGA
This sequence comes from Hystrix cristata, assembly GCA_004026905.1. Classification (NCBI taxonomy): domain Eukaryota; kingdom Metazoa; phylum Chordata; class Mammalia; order Rodentia; family Hystricidae; genus Hystrix; species Hystrix cristata. Next base: position 15,523 of record PVJO010013906.1, read on the forward strand.
GCATTCCAGAGGCTCCTGTGAGGTTTCTGTGGTACTTAGTACTCTAAAGGAAAGGTTTTGTTTGTTCTGCATTTTTTCCTTAATCAGTTACAAATGTGTAGTTTATCTTTTTTAATCATGTATTTTTTGAAAAGAGAAACTCTGAGCATTGTTACTGCATTTTATTTCAGTAGTGCTCATATATGCCAGGCAAATTCTCTACCCCTGAACTACATCCCTAGCTCTGTTAATATTTTTAATTGTCGTCTAGTGAAGTTTTGTTTCCTTGTTCCTGCTCATGTATGTCATGAGTACATATTCATGAATTGAATTTGTAGGTGACGGAGAGGTAATCGAACAAGTCATAAGTCTCCAAACCAATGATAACGGTGAGGCCAGCCCGGAGTCCAGCCTTCTAGATGGAATGATAAGGCAGTTGCAGCAGCAGCAGGATCAGAGGATGGGAGCGGATCAGGAGACTGTGCCCAATGGACTTCCAAATGGGGAAGGAGCACCTCGAAGAGGTAATGAACTGTGGGGGACGTTAACGTGGCTGCCTGGAAATTGAAGAGTAAATGAAGTTGTCGTCAGGTATGTGCATTGGAAAAAACTTTGAGCAGTAAATTTTCACAACTAAAGTGGGGTTCTAAGGTAGGTTTGTTACTTGATAATATGATGTAACAAATGGGCGTTTGATTTTCAAGTACTGTATGGAAGAGTGCTGAACTCTTACTTGCTTTATTTAAAAATAGAGTAGTTACAAAATTGTGTTAAATGGGAGCATGTAACAAAGTAGTGCTTTTGTTTATTTTCATTACTGGGAATAGAAACCAGGGCTATGTACATGCCAGGCTAGTGCTCTACTACTGAGCTCCATCCCTGTCCCTTTTTTAAATTTGGAGGCTCTACTGAGTTTCTCAGGCTGGCCTTAGACTTGGGATCTCTCTGCCTCATCCTCCTGGGTAGCTGGGATTAAATCTTTTTTTTTTTTTTTTTTTTTTTTTGGTGTTAGGGATCAAACTCAGCACCTTGCGCTTATTAGGCAGGTGCTCTACCACTTGAGCTAGATCCCCAACCCCAACATTTCTAATTCTTGAAAGACTAATTTTTCTCACTGAATTAGCATTTGAGAGTGCGTTGAGAGCAACATGTGACCCTTTATACCTTAGTGCATTGCTCTGTGTCTTCAAAGAGCCATGCTTATCCTTTGACATAACCAAAACACAATGACCACACTCACAGACTTTGCTTTTACAATATACTGTGTTGTTCGTAGCTCTCATTTCACGGGTTTTCCCCTAGTGTTGTCCTCCATCGTGGCTTTTTTTAAAATTTAGGATAAGACTGGGTGTGGTAGTGCACACTTGTAATCCCAGCACTTGGGAGGCTGAGGCAGGAGGATCCCTTTGAGTTCAAGCAAGGCCTGCCTGGGCTACATAGCGAGCCTGTCTCAAAGAATAAATAAAAAATAATTCAGGATTAGTCAAGCCTTGCTTATTGTATTTAGTTATGTCTTTTTTTTTTTTTTTTTTTTTTTTTAATTTGGGAAGGTTTCCCCACAGCACAGACACTTTGAGAGGGTTCAGGGCTGTTGCACAGGTTTTTCCCTCAGTGTACATTGGTTTCATCATTCCCTCCTGATTGGATTCAGATTAAACATGTGGGCGAGCATCCTGGATAGTAAGTGTTGGGTCCTCAGTGTGTTACAGGACATGCCACTCACCATATATGTGCATTCTCCTGTGCCTGGTCCTTGTCCTTTAAGAGCACATTCTGGGAGCTACTGCATGTCAGTTCACATGGTTTTTGCCATCCTTTCTTACAGCTATGAGCATTTAGGTTGTTTCTTACATTTTGCTATTATATATAAGAAATGTCACAATTAATAACATGTGCATATTTTCAAATTTTTGGAGAATAACACTCTGACATAGTTAGGTTTAGAATTTTATTTGCTTTTCCATTCAGAAAGCATTTCTTGAACATCAGTGTGTGTGGTTTTTTAAAATTTTATCTATTTATTTATTTAGTGGGTGCTGGATATTGAGCCCAGGCCTTACTTCAGCTTTAGGTAGGGCTCTACCATTGAGCTGCATCTCCGGCCCAGAGTGTTTCAGTGTAAAAGCTTGTTAGTAGGTAAAGCACAGTGTTCTGAGCACAGACTGGTGCATGTGTGGTTGGTAGATGGAAGGTGGTCCACAGAAGAATGTATGAGTTGTGTTCACTCCTGTAGCAAGGGGAGCTGGTTTAGCTGGGGTAGGACTTGATAAGGCTCCCTTAGAGAAGGAAGTAGCCCTTTCTCTGCCCTGCAGCATAGTAGGAGCCCTTTCACCTTGCATTCTAAGACAGGGAGCACTTTGCCTGGGACTTTGCCTCAGCTGTGTCTCCAGCCTCTGTAGCTTCTGGCTCTGGGTGGTTGCTCTGCCTGCCGCGCCCACCTGAGTTGCCTCAGCCCCTTGGTTGCCTCATCACCTCCTTGCTCTGCCCTGTTCCAGGGCTGCCATTCCATGATTTGAAGTTGAGATATCCGCATTGGCAGTTCCTCTGTGTCTCAGTTTAGCTCCCGAGGGTCACAGTTAATGTTGTTTTTATAACTTGTTATAAAGCCACCTCAATTTGAGGCATCTGTGATCAATGCCACTTGTCCAAAAACACTTTTATGTGTGCAGATTTGAAGAACGTGAAGTTTTTGGGAATGCAAAACATTTATACAATTTCAGAAAGCCTAATAGAAATCGAAATACTGAGTTTTAACAGTTAAGTGTTTAGTATTCTTTTTGATCTTAGTCACATCAAGAATTTTCTTGCAGTCTTTTTCAGTATTTGTTTTTGGTGCGTAGGAGGAATGTATGCTTGTTAAATATGTATTAGTTGGAAATTAATTTGGAACCATTTCTGATCATTGTTTCCTAGGCTTTAGAAGAGTAAGTTTAGACATCCAGTCCCCTCCAAATATTGGTTTGCGTCGTAGTGGACAAGTTGAAGGTGTCCGCCAGATGCATCAAAATGCTCCACGGAGTCAGATCGCCACAGAACGGGACCTGCAGGCTTGGAAACGGAGAGTGGTTGTACCAGAGGTACCCCTGGGCATATTTAGGTTTGTTTTTGAATATTCATTTATATTGTTTCTATCTGTGAAAATAGATTTATGTGGTTAGTTACACATTTTTTATTCTGTTAGTTGTGTAAATGCTCATATAAATATTTTTTAGCGAGTGGGAATCTTAATTGTGATTTTAAAAAAAGTTGAAAAAATTCTCTGACCTTTTTCTTTTTTTTTTTTAATTTTTTAATTATTTTTACCAAGAACATATATTGGTACATTGTATACATAATGATCATAATCAACATGGTTATTTTGTACCTGTACATGATACATCTTGGTTCTAACCTTTTTCTTCGGTAAATTTTTTCATAGCCAGTTTTGTTTCATCTATACTCCTCTATTTTTCTCATTTCATTGTTTTTATTTTTATTTTTTATAAACATTTTGCAAAAAAAAAAACCAAAAAAACATTTTGCAGTGCTGCGCATTGATCCAGGGGCTCTCTACCCCTGAGCTACATCCCAGCTCTTTTTAATTTTTTATTTTGAGACAGGGTCTTGTGAAGTTGCCCAGCTTGGCCTCTGTCTTAATACTTTTTCTTATTGCTGAGACAAAATACCTGATACTAAAATTTAAAGAAGGGAAGGTTTATTTGGCTAACAGTTGGTAGAGCTTTCTGTTCATAGTTGGGTGGCTCCAAGGGAGGGCGGCACAGCAGAGGGGTGTTGCAGAGGAGAAACAGCTTGTGACCAGCAGAAGGCAGCAAGCCAGAGTGTACTAGCCCTCTTTCTGTCCCTTATATCTTATCCAGGCTAGGTGGGGCACCATTAATCCTGTCCAGAACTATGCTGAACCTATCAGTGGACTGAGTTAATAACCACACACCCTTAATCCCAGCATCACACACTCTAGATCCAGCCACCTCTGAAAAAGCTCCACCTGTGACCATATGAGGCTCTGGGGGGACATCCAGACACAAGCTATAACAGCTTCCAATTGGAGATCCTCCTGAGTCTCCTAAGTAGCTGGGATTATAGGTGTGCATCACTACATTCAACTTTCTTATTTTGTGAGAAATTCCAGAGTTCAGGATTATTTTGTGAGAAATTCCAGTTATAACATCGTTTTGTCTCTAAGTACTTTACTACATATTTCTATTTATTTATTTACTTACTTATTTTTTGGTGCTGGGGATCAAACTCAGGGCCTTGTGCTTGCAAAGCAAGCACTCTAACCCCTGAGCTAAATCCCCAGCGACTTTACTACATATTTTTAAAACATAAAGAATTGTCTTAAAATACAGCCTCAGTGCCATTACCATACCTTAAAAAGAAATTCCTCAGTATAACCAAATATTGTTCAAATTTCTGATATTTATCTTATTTCTGATTGTCCTTATTAATTTCTCTTTGGCCAAGAGGAACCTGTTTGAGACTCCTCAGTCCTTTTGAAGTGAAATGATTGTAGCAATCTTTCATAGCATCCTTGCTGTTGGCCATGGAAAAGGGGTTACACTTCATCTTGTGCATTTTTTGACTTGGACCTAGAATCAGTCTTTTGTTTTAAGCAACCTTGTTTTCTTTTAGTGAAAGAAGATATTTCATAATTATAATCTGGACAGTAGAGGTCTTGCTGCTGACTTGTGATGTCTCATATTTGAGTTATTGAAAGGGAGGCAGTAAATACTTTTTTTTTTGAGACAGAATCTTGCTGCGTTGCAGGGTGGCCTTGAACTCATGATCCTCTAGGCCTCAGCCTCCTGAATGCTGGGAGGCTGGGATTGTAGGCATGCGCCACCATTCCAGCTTGCAAACATGTTTTTATAGTGCTAAACAAAATATTTGGCTGTTCTATCATGTTTGTTGTATTGTGATAACTAATATCTTGAAGATAATTTTAAAAGTGTTTCTTTTATGTGTTTAGCCAGAAGTGTTTGAATGTTGAGTAACGTCAGATGATACTTATGTGCTTCACAGTGAATTTGAGAAGGTTTTACAGGCATGTAATAAACTAATGAAAAGCAAAATCTGGAATTTTGATGAAAAATACTAATCACTAATGTGTACGTAGTATGCTGTAATTAAGTCTTATATAGGTTTCTGAATTTCATGGTCATTAGACCCAAAAGAGTCATTTTGGAATAATTACCTTTGTCAAAACAAGGAACGTGAGCAAGTATCAGGAGTAAAAAACCCAAAGAATTGTTCCATAAGCCCACCAGCATTTATTCTGTTACCTAAAGGAGTACTGGAAAGAAATAGTTTGAGACTAGAGTCAAGGGTCCCCAGTTAGTCAGGGAGTTAGGCATCTGTGTTTCTGATCTGTTTTTTAGAGCTTGGCTTCTCGTTCTTAAATTCACCTCAAGCCCGATACAGCTGATGAAACTACCCATCATATACCAGTATCTGGATTAGACTGAGATTTAGGCCAGAAGAAGGAAGATGAGCAAAAGGTAGAAAGGGTATTCCTAGTTAGGAGAGCTTCCTTTCAGCAGCTACATGGCATTTTTGCTCTTAACTCTTACCAGAATATTGTCATTTGGCCATATTAATGAGGAGGGTAGATAATAACAGTTTCTGTTTGGGGCAATAAAGAATTTAGATAAAAAACTTAGATTCTGGGGCCGGGGATTTAGCTCAGTGGTTAGAGTGCTTGCCTTGCAAGCACAAGGCCCTGAGTTCGATCCCCAGCGCAAAAAAAAACAAAACAAACAAAACAAAAAACTTAGATTCTGTTACTGAGAATGAAAGGGAAATTGGCTGTCTGCCATGATAAATTTTCATAAAGAAGAGCACAGCTCTTTCTAGCGTTGTATTCTAAAATAAAATGTAAAATGGAGTTTTGTGGGGGGTGCAGGAATGGTTATGGAACCTAGGTGTACATGGCTGAATGAGCACTCTACCACTGTGCCACATCTCTAGCCCTCACATTAGGTTTTGTAAAGGAGGTAGTATGTGAGATAGTAGTGATGGTACCCTTGGCAGCAGTCTGTATAGTGGAAGTGACAGTGAATTTTGCATAGCTTTTTATTAGGGTTTCATTTGATAAGGATCAAGAGAAGTAAAAAATCTATTTTCTGACTGTATTATGTGTGCATTGTAAAAAAATGTAGGTAATAGATAAAAGTGTGAAGATAAACAACACGACTGTGTAGAGCTCTGAGTACGTAGTGTTGCCTCCAGTAGAGGTGATTCTGTGTGGGTCTAGGGTTCAGGCAGCGTGTCTTGACCAAATAATGGTAGAAATTGCACTCACTCTAAAGGAAAGAACCTGTTAATATGACTCTGTTCTTTTGTATCACCACTTTTCCTGTCTGACCATGTCGTTAGAAGTGGAATTGCACACAGCTTAAGATGGTCCTCAGGTCCTCCAGGGTTCCTGTGCTTTACTGATTGAGATGGATTGTTTGCAGTGTTTCCTTGTCAAGACAGAGGGAGGCACACAGATACCAGCGGGAGTGTCATTTGCTTGCGAGGGAAAAGCCCCTTACACATTCAATACTTGGTAAAAGTGGTGACAGTGACAACTTTGATGGAGGGTTGAGTGGAGGTTACAGATCTCCTGTGAGTGGAATAATGTGAGTGTGGACTGCAGATGCCCTTTGGGAAGAAGGCGTTTCCCTAGAACCCAGCATTTGTCCTTTTGGTATACAGAGGATGGCCAAAATACCAGCCTTAAAAATTTTCTCCATGTTCAAAATATAGAGCTGCGTATTTTCAGGGACATTCAGTGTTTTTCACAGAAAAGAAAAATGATATATTGTACTTTTTCACATTGGCACATCCCTTATGTTTTTTTTTTGCTTTTAAAAACTTTATTTCAACATAACTGTGCTTACAGAAATACACTCATATTGGTTGAGAAAATGCAATTTAACTTATCCTACACAATTTCAACCAAAAGTTGGTACATGGTTTAAGATTTTAAAAAGGATTTGCAATCCGGTTTATTTTTATCTATTACAAATATATAAAAGATCCTCCATCAAATGGTACGAAAGAAGGCAGCAAAACCCTTGAGGAAGTATACCTTTGGTTTGCTTCAGAAAAGTAACAAAGTATGGCACTGTGAAGTTTATAAAATTGGTGCAACAAAACATTGTTGTAGTGGTACAATGCCGATGTACGATGTACAAAGTTCAGTAATTAATGGATGTGGAAGCGGGTGGGAGGGAGCCCACACACATGGAATTGTAAAAGCTATCTGTTTTACTAATATTGTGTGTGGATTGTGCGTCTACACAAACTAAGAGAATGATCTTTCCGTTGTATCGTGTGAATGAAATACACATGATTAAAAATGCTAGTAACATTGCTATTCTTGTTTTCTATAAATTGTAAAACATGAAATTTGAGTAAGTTTGAAGAACTGTAATTTTTTCTTAGAGAAAGGAATTGGAGTCTTGGAAAATTACAGGAACATTTTGAGTGATACAGAAAATCCCTTTGAATTGGTCCTAGTAGGGTTTATGGGAATACAAATGACTGCTTTTGGGTTAAATACGAAAAATGGGATCTCATAGCAGTCTCTGAGACTTTGTATATTCATACTACATTTAATGAATTTATTAATTAAAATTTAGATTAAGAAAAATTAAGATTTTTAGAATTATAACAACTAACTTTGCTCTTTGTATGAGTTTGGTAACTCATATAACTGGCTATTTAATTTTGTAGGAGATTGGAAGACTTTCGAATAGCAAAAGGTGAAGAGGAAAGAAATCTTTATATAATAGGAAGAAAAAGGAAGACTCTTCAGCTCTCACCAAAGGTGACTTAAATGCTATTTCCTTAGGATTGAACAAAGTGGAAATTAAATTGACATTGAAGTTTTCTTTTTGACCTTTAAAAATATTAGTAACTTTCTGTTGAAGTACCATATCTCTTGTTTAAGGTTTTCTGTTTGGGTTTTAAATAGTAAGATTTAACCATCATGTAACTGTTAGGAAGGAGCAGTGTGAAAACATGAGGAAAGCGGCTTAGTGCCTGCCCGTGTTGCAGCCTGCACACCTGGGGCCCTTCCTGGCTCCGCCCTCTTCTTCCTGCATTCTTACCTTGCCTTCCTCAATGGCCACTTAGCTTTTTCTATTTCTGAAGTTTACCTGAATCATACGTTTAAAAAATCTTGGGGAAAAAAAAAAGTCTTAAGTGTTAAAATGGTTTGTGGTTCTCCAGAGCTCCACTCTACTGGCTAAAGTCTTACCTACCTTCTGATCTCTGACTGGATTTCTCATGCACTGTGCAGTGCTGCTAAACTTGGGCTCATTAAGATGCTCAGTGCAGGCAGCATCAGTGAGTTTTTTTGGTTGTCGTTCTTATTTCAAAGTTTTTAGTTTTTTGCTGAAGTTCTCATTGTTTTCATTCATAGTTATTTTTAAAACAGTCTAGTAATTTTATTATTTCAATATCTTATTTCCCTTTGGACCAGTTTCTATTTGTGTTGATTTTTCTTAATTTTGACAGTCATTTTCTCTTTTGTCTTTTTTTGGTGAAATGCTGAAATGTTAGAAAAGATTTGAAGTATAGGAAGCCTTTTTGACCTCAGAAAGGGGGGAGCGCGGTGCCTCCTAAACATTAAATCAGTAATTTTCTTTGGTTGATTTTGAAAAATTATTTTGTTTTTAAAACACAAACAGAATTGAATAGTACTAACAACAGTTCATCTAAGAATTTAAAATGTGAAAATGCTTAATTGATTGGGGGCTGTTTCAGGTTCTTCTTTATACCATGTATATAGATAGTGATATATTCCTTAAGATCACATATTGTATCCTAATGTGTAAATTTGTTTTTCCCTTCTGAGAGTTAGTTTTTTCTTTGTTCGTTTTGAGACAGGGTCTCGCTGTGTATTTCAGGTTGGCTTTGAACTCACTGTGTAGCCTGGGCTGGCCTTGAATTTGCAGTGATCCTCCTGCCTCAGCCTCCTGAGTGCTGAGATTATAGGTGTGTACTGCCACACCTGGCCTGAGAGTTAATATTTTTTAAAGGATTTTTAAAAATCCTTTTTGGGTTATTGTTACTTTACCACACTGATGGTAACTCAGTTAATTTACAATATGGTTCCTACGAATGCTGATCCAGCATGCCTTTTCTCGTGTCTTCCAAAGACACTGTAAGTGAAAACACCAAGCCGGGTGTGGTGGTGCACTCCTGGAATCCCAGCACCCAGGAGGCAGAGGCAGGAGTGTATTGTGAATTTATGGCTCCCTGGGCAACGTAGTGAGACTCTTTGTCTCTGTCTTCAAAAAAACAGTAGAAATATGGAGCCTCAGGTTAACAATATGTAGCAAAAACCTGGATAGAATGCCTATTTTATTAATACTGTCCTTACTTGAATGTTGATTTCATCCACATTTATGTTTCAGTCGGATTCAATGGTTTTGGTGTCACAATCTAGGCAGAGGACACGTAGATGTAAATATCCAATTTATGGTAGAAGGAACACTGGCCGTCCTGAGTTATCTTCTGGGAATGAGTCTTCATGCTCTATGAGACATGTGAGTAGAGTAACTTTAAAATACACAAGATAATCCTAAATGAATTTGTTTCAGTTCTTTGACTCTGCCCCAGATTTATGTGAGATAGGGTATTCTCCTGAAATCAAAAAAGAAATTTTATGATTTGAGTTGGAAGAGGGCTTGAAATCTTGCTATACTGCCCTGCCTGGCCTGGAGCTGCTAGTCTCAAGTGCTCTTCCTGCCTCAGTCACCTGAGTAGCTATCGACACATGCCACTACGTTTTTCTTAAGTTTTTTTTGTAACAGCTTTGTTGAGATATTCATATATTTATGTATGATCTAATAGTTTTAGTGGATGACAGAGTTGTGTCATCATCAGTATTTAATTTCTAAATGTTTTCATCACCCCTAAAAGAAACGCTTTACTACTTTGAAGTCATTTCCTGTTTCCTGCCTCTCCCCCAAACCCTCAGCAACTACGAATATACTTTCTGTACATCTGCCTATTCTGGATGTTTCATATTAATGAAACCCTATAGTCTGATTTTGTGACTTAATTCTCTTGTGTATTGTGTAGCATAATGCTTTCAGGGCTGATCCATGTGCGGCATTGTATTAGTGTTCTTTGTTATTGCCTGATGGTGTTTATTTACTACATTTGTTTATCTGTTTCTCAGCTGAGGGATGTTTGTATTGTTTCCATTTTGGGACTGTTATGAGCAATGCTACTTACCAAATTCATGTTCAAGTTTTTGGTTGGACCTGTGTGTTCAGCTCTTTTGTGTGTCTGCACCCACAGTTAACTTGCTGGTTCCCATGACAGCTCTATTCAGCTGTCGTGAGGACCTGCCAGACGTGCCAAAATGGCTGCACCATTTTAGATTTTTCACCAGCAATGTTTCAGTTTCTTTTCATCCTCACATTTGTTATTGTCTTAGTTACTTTTTCGTTGCTGAGACATAATACCTGACCCCCACAAGTTAAAGAAAGAGAGTTTTCTTTTGGCTCACAGCCTGTAGAGGTTTCAGTCCATAGTCGACTGGCTCCAGGGCTGCAGAGAGGCCTGGCAGAGGAGAGTAGTTCATGGCAAGGCAGGCAGGAAGCAGTGAGGTTTCCTTCTTCTTTCCCTTTTTATTCTGTTCTGCCTTTCGTTTGCTGCCATCCACACCCAGGGTGGGTTTTCCCTCTTCAGGAAGTTCATCACCCATGCCCAGCATTATGCTAAAGCAATCAGCAGACTGACCCAGCACCACACCCCCGTGATCCAGTCATCTCCCCAAAGCCCTACCTGTGATTACAGGAGGCTTTGGGGGGACACCTAGATCCAGGCCGTAACACTTGTCTGTCCTTTGAATTTAAGCTATTACCCTAGAGAGTGTTACGTGCCATCTTGTGGTTTCAATTTGCCTTTACTTAATGATTAATAATGTTGAACATATTTTCATGTGCTTATTTAATATTTGCATATTTTTGGAGAAATACCTATCCAAATCTGTAGTCCAGTTTTGAATTTGGGTTTTTGTTTTCTTATTGTCACAGCAGTTCTTTGTATATTCTGGGTGTAAACCCTTGGTTAGGTACATGACTTGAAAATACTTTCTTCCTTCTGTGGGTAGTCTTTTCACTTTGGTAGCGTCCTTGGAGCCTAAAAGTTTAAATTTTGATGAAGTAAGTCTAGCTTATTTTTTCCTTTCGTCCCTTGTATTTTTACTATTGCATCTGAGAAGTCTTTGTCCTACCTGTTTGACTTTTAATGATCGTGAGATATTGGTCTTCATTTTAACTTTGGCAAACCAGTATTTTTGGGATGAGTGTTTAATTTTTAATGTTAGAATGTATTTTCTGATTGAGTATTGTTTTGAGGGGTGAATTGCTCCACATGGCGGAACAGCTCACTTTATTCCATATAAAGCATTAGGATAGTGGTTAAGCATGGGGATAGGGTTAGCATACAAACTCTTCTATGTAGGCACATTTCTTAGTCTTTCTGGGCCTGTGCCTATGTAGTAGTGTGCCCTCAGTGATGTCGTGAGAAGCAGTTTAGGTAATGCAGAGTTTGAAACAGTGCCTAATATGCAGTGATGTTAGCTGCTGTTAGCAGCAAAACTGTTCATTCTGCTGGGCATTGTGGCACATGGATGTAATCCCAGCACTCAGGAGGCAGAGGCGGGAGTGCCGTGAGTTTGAGGCCAGCCTGGGCTACATAGTAAGTTGAAGGCCAGCCTGAACTACATGGCTGAGACCCTGTCTCAGAAAACAAAAAACAAAAAGCACCAAAAACTGTTCATTGTAACTATTTTGTTTTATGTAACTGAACTGTTTTTGCATTTTTTTGGTGCCAGGGATCGAACTCAGGGCCTTGTGCTTGCCAGGCAAGCACTCAAACCACTGAGCTAAATCCCCAGCCCACATTATTTCTTATTTGTAGTGTTCTGGATGTATTTTAACACTTAATGATTTTGTGTAATTTATGATAAAGCTTACCAGCCCTTTGGAGTAGTACAAGGTGCATATTACTTTTCTCTATTTCCTGTATTCTGTAATTTAAACTGGGGATCTGAATGGTGGTAGCTCGTTACCTTAAAGCTCAGTCTTATCCTTAGACTTGTGCCTTAGTTTTGGTTCCTCTGGGTCAGACAGTGGTGGTTAAATAGCTCTGTAGGAAGCCACTGCTTTGTGACCCTTATCAGTCAGGTGATTGACTGTAGTTTCTCACACCTTCCCAACAAATACGAGTGCCCCAACAAATACGAGTGCCCCAACAAATACGAGTGCCCAATACTTGAGTTATTTTGCCTTAGTGCCATTGGAAACTTCTCAAAGTGTTTCTTCAGATCACCCCCGAAGATATTTTCTTCAGTAGATTTTGTGTTGATATTAAAAGTTGAGCAGTTAAAAGGGATTCATCTTGTTAGGAGTGAAATCCCTTGCATGTATTTCTGAAATCCCTTGCCACCCAGGACAGAAGTTTTAGCTGCTCTTCCTTCCTGTACTGCCTGGCTGCTAGCACGAAGTCACCACTTCCCTTTTTTCCCCCTCTCTTCCTGGTTTTTCACAAGGCATCTAGATTTTTTTCTCATCTGTACATTCTGTTTAAGGCATGTGTTCATTTCAAGTTAATACCCAAGACAAAATGATTACTTTGCTCATCATTTGGCTTCTAGATTTGATGGAAAAAGCACTACATTTAGAGTAGAAACCTGGCCTTTGCTGACTCTCTCTTTTTTTTGGTGTCAGGGATTGAACTCAGGGCCTTGTGTTTGCAAGGCAAGCACTCGAATCACTGAGCTAAGTCCCCAGCCACTTTGTTGACTCTTGATCAACTTGCTATCTCTGATTTTTAAAATCTCTGAGTCTTACTTTTACTATCTTTGAAAAAAGGACAATACTTTTGTCCTTATTAGCGTCATTGTACACATTTAGTTAGAGTTTATGGAACTTTAATTGTGAAATATCTTACAGGTATATGAAACATACACCATGCTTTACAGAAACATCTTCACTTCAGTTTGTTCTGACTATTCTCATACACACAGTCTACCCTTCTGGTAGCTTAACGTGTGTTCCCCCTTACAAATGAGCAAAATGAAACCTATAAAAGGCCTATGTGGACTTCTGCGTGTTAGAAAGGCTGGAAGTTCGATCCCCAGCACCAAAACAAACAAACAAACAAACAAAAAACAAGCCATGATTTGGGCCGGGAATTTAGCTCAGTGGTTAAAGTGCTTGCCTTGCAGGCACAAGGCCCTGAGTTCAATCCCCGGTACCAAAAAAAAGGCTGGAAGCTTAATCACAAGATCATGACCCAATCTTTCTAGGATAGGTAACATTATTTCTTCTCAGATCTGTCTTTGTACGATGTGGCTACATACAATTTTCCTTTTGGATCTCTCTCCGTTATTTTCTGCCATCACTATGCTCATTGATTTTCTTTCCCTCTGTATACTTCTGAAGAGTCTATAGCTTCCCAGTGTATGATTTAAGGTATTGAATAATAATCAGCTTGGTTAGTAACATTGTTTGAAATGAAAGGTTACATGTTTTGTGTTTGGTAGGAGGTGGTGCCCCAGCAAGTGCAGTACACAACTTGAGAATGACTCTTGCTTTATTCCAGTCCCTTTCTCTGGAGTCCCTTGTGTTTGTCTGATAGCGTAGATAATGTGGGATCGTTGCCCCTGGGAAGTATAGCACTTATTTATAAGTGCTATAAATAAGTGCTATAGTGCTATAGGGATCGTTCTAGAGGGATTAGTATGATTAGTAGGATTATGAGAATTAGCTCAGTATGGAATAGATGAATTAAGGTGATTATTCTTCAAAGCCATACAAAAATCATAGGATAAATATGGTATTTTACAACTGTTACAAAGGGCCAGGCTGGGTTGGCGTGGTACACACCTGTAATTGCAGCACTTTGGAAAGTTTAGGCAGGAGGATTGTAAGTTCGAGCCCAACCTGGGCAATGTTGTGAGACTCTGTCTCAAAATCAATAAAAGGGCTGGGGCTTAGCTGTGTGAAGGCTGTGGGTTCATTCACCAAAAGCGAGCAGGGTAGGGGGTTGTGAAGCCAAAAACACATTTTGTTATGATAGGTACATTGGCACACTGTTCTGAAAGTTTTTAATGTAGTATGACTTTATCCTTTTGGCAAGTAGGAATTAAAGTACTTCTACTATTTCTTTTACAAGTGAGGAAACTGAGGCAGCAGTGTGTAGTTTAGGTAAGTTTCCCACACGAGTGCACTATGACCTCGAAGCACAGCCTCTGTCTTCCTAAAGCATCAGTTCACTTGAAGATTTGGGAAAATACAACTGTGTATTTTGATGTCATTTCAAACATAAATGCTTTCAGAATAGTAAATACCTGTTTCTTCATTCTGAATGTTACGTTTTCCTGGTCATACGAACTTTTTTCCCTGATTCTTTTGACAGTTACTAGTATGTTTCTGGACCCATGTGTTTTCCTGTGTACTTCCAGACAAGGATATTCTTTAATGTTACTGTAGTGTAGTTATCCAAATCAGGAAATAAATATTAATATAATGATATTATTAGGTCTGCATGTCTTATCCCCATAATCTTCTTAGAAAAAGAAAATCTTAGGTAATGTGTTGCATTCAATTATGTTGCTAGTTACTTTACATCTGGTATAGTTCCTCAGTTTTTGTTTCATGTTGGCAATTTTGAAGACCTGTGACCAGTAATTTTGATTGGGTCAGGCATTGTTTGGCAGTAGCACCAAAGTTGGTGATGTCGTGTTCTTGGTGCATCAGTGGCAGAAGTCACAATTTGTCTTCTCCCATAACTGGTGATGTGCCCTATGATCACTTGTCCAAGTAGTGTTTTCCAAGTTTCTCTTAATGAAATTACCTGTTTGTCCTTTTTAGTTAGTAAATTTCAGGTAACTGCTTTGTTCCTCCTGTTCTAGTGTCCGCTCAGTATCAGCAGCCTTGGTGATTCTAGTTTGAATGTGTTATAATGGCTGTCACATAGTGGTTTTTCTATTTCCATGATTGCTTTTATACTTAAGAATCGGTATTCTGCTCTGTGGAACAACTTTCCACTTGCTTGCTGTGAATTGATTAACTGTTTTCTGTATTAACGTCTTTTGGTGGGTTAGTGGGTCACTAGGTCACTGTCATTACTGATGTAGGTGATCAGATTGTCCAGACTGTGGTTAGTGGGGAGGCTCTTCAAGCTGCTTTAATGTGTTTTGTTTTTTCTTTTTAAACATTTCTCCATTCTTTGAAAATTTATCTTCTGTCAGAAAAGGAATATGTTTAAGGCTTGTCTTACCGTTTTTCTTCCTCAGCCCTAGAATCAGTCATTTCTCCAAAAAGTCTCCACAAAGCTTGGAGAATGATATTTTAGAAACCAAGATCTCGGCACAAGGCATGTTTATTGCCATTTACGTTTCATTGCCTCTCGGACTTCTCAGCTGGCAGACCTAGGGACTACATATGTGTGCACATATCATATGCACACACATTGATTCCTGCTGTATGCACTTGTTACCATGACTTCCACACTGAGCCTTCGAATTTGATCCAGTACCACTGAGTTTAAGCTTTTCCCCTTTTTACTTCTTTGTTACAGAGAGAAACCTATCTCCTGTTACCCATAAAATACTGGCTCAGTTCTAGCATAGGCAGAAAGTAGGTTCAAATCTGCTTACTTGTACCTTTAGGGTAAAGACCCTACTGTCTGGAGTTTACATATTTATTTTCCTTTTCCTTTCTTTCCTTTCTTTTGAGACAGGGTCTCTCTGTGTAGTTCAGGCTGGCCTTGAACTCACTATGTAGCCCAGGCTGGCCTCGAAGTGGTGGCAGCCCTGCCTCAGCTGAGTGTTGGGATTACAGGCCTATGCCACCATGCTTGGTGGGTTATTCTCTTTCTATTTACTGTAAAAAGTAATTTTAAAGGTAATTTTACGTTTGCATAAAACTGCTTAGAAAGCATGAAGTATAATTCTTGTGCAGCATTTCTTTTGTTAGTAACATCTTGAGTTAGTGTGCTGTGTTTGCTCCAGCTGTTAAAACCGGTCTCGATAACATTGTTAATAACTAAATTCCATGGTTTGCACTTAGAGATCACTCTTGGTATTCTGTGGTCCTGTGAATTTTGTCAAGATTCTACCCGGGAAATTATTTATTTATTTTAAAAAATATGTTTTGAGGCAAGGTCTTGCTGTGTAGTTCAGGCTTGCCTTGGGCTTGTGGTGATCCTCCTGCTTCGGCATCTCCTGGATGCTGGAATTACAGGTGTGCTCTGCCTTGCCCAGCTTCGTACAGAATAATTTCAATGTCTTAAAAATGCTCACCTCTACCCTTCGTCATCCCCTATCCCTCTCTCTGAATGCCTGCTGACTGTCTTTTATGGTCACCGCAGTTGTTGCTTTTTCCAGGGTGTTGTAGTTGGAATACAGTGTGTGGCCTTTTCAGATTGGCCTGTCATGGGGGAGTATGCATGTAAGTTTCCTCCACGTTGTTTTGTGGAGTAGGAACTTACTTGTTGTATCACCAAGTGGTATTCCATCTCGTGGATGTGGTGCTCTTTGTGCATCCATTTATCAGAGAAGAGCATCTGCATTGCTTCCTGGTTTTGGTAATTATGAGTTACATTGCCGTGCGCTTTTGTATATAGCCCTTTTAAAAACAGTAAATTTGCTTTTAAAAGAGGTTTAGGTTCATGGCCAAACTGAGCTTAGAGGACTGAGACGCCCCTTGTGTGCTCTGACCACCACACTACCCTCCCCGTTGTGCACAGCTGCACTGGGGAGCATTCGCTGGGGTCGAGAGCCTGTGCTGTTGCCCCACTGCCCTGCGCTCTGTGCAGCCTGGTCTAGGTGGAGGCGGGGTGGCTTGTTCACCATGAGAGCACCGCTGCCCCAGGTGTGCACTGTGGTCTGCCTGTTTGTCCCTTTCTTCTCCCATCCTCCGATGATTACAGATGCTTTTACTTTCTCTGTTGATTTGCCTCTTCCAGAATGTCAGGTAGTTGGAAGCGTGTAGTACGGAGCCTTTTCAGATGGGCTTCTTCCACATAGTAACACACATCTGCGTGTCCTTCATGTCTTCTCATAGCTTGACAGCACATTGTACTACTCTATTGCCTGGCTCTAGTAGTTTTTCCGTTTACCCACTGAAGTACGCCTTGGTTGCTTCCAAGTTTTACCAATTCAGAATAAAGTTGGTAAACATCTGTGTGTTGGATTTTGTGTAGACAAAATCTTTCAGCTCTTTTGGGCAAACCCCAAGGAGTGTAATTGCTGGATCATGTGGTAAGCCTCCATTTAGCTTTGGAAGAAAATGCCAGATTGTCCTCCAGAGTGACTGTACTATTTTCATTCCCAGCGGCTGGCACAGATAGTGCCTGTTGACCCACATCCTTGTTGAGATGTCAGTTCTTCAAAGCGTCTTCGATAGATTCAACAAGGTCCTGATTTAAATTCCAGCAAGTTATTTTTGTGGATATCAAAAAAATGATTTTTAATCTGTGTGTGGAGGAAAAAGACTCAGAATAGCTAACATAACACTGAAGAACAAAGTTAAAGAATTCAACACTACCTGGCTTTAACAGTTACTATGAATTTGCAGTTTTCAAAATGATGATTTTGGTGGAAGAATAGGTAAATGGATCAGTGAAACAAGATAACTTATGGAAAGATGATAGTCACCATTGTATTTCTTAGAGAATTAAAAAGTAAAACAACAGATACCACTACACATTCACTGGACTAGCTACCATCCAAAACCCCGAGAATATCCACATTGACTTTTTATTGTCTTCCCTGATAATGACAGTGTTAAATGTCTACTTTTGCGTGCCTGGGTGAGACTACGGATATAGTAAACAAGTTTGCCTTTTACTTTATCAGATTATATTTTTATTAACCAATTACTATAGTTATTTCTTAGATGATTTAATATTTCTTAGGATGATTGTATTTAGCTTTTTTTTTGACATGTGTTATGTAACTTATGGGATCAAGATTTTTTTTTCCCTCTCTCATGAATTAGGAGACCTCCTGTGATCAAAGTGAAGGTTCTTGTTCTTCAGAAGAAGATGAATGGAAGAGTGACAGAAAAAGTGAAAGTTACAGTGAAAGTTCAAGGTATCTGTTTTTATTTTGATCTTTTAGGCATTTTAGTCATAGCCTTGAATGAAACTGTATTTGAATAACACTCAATAATGCAAGAGTTTGCCAATGTGGAACAAATCAGCATTCAGTTTTTAATATACGTAAAAGGAGAAGAAGGGGCTGGGATGTAACTCAGTGGTAGAATGCTTGCTTTGCATCCATGAGGTCCTGGGTTGGAGCCCTAGTGCTACTTAAAAAGGTTGTTACAGATAGTTTTTTGCTGGGTGGTGGTGACACATGCCCATAATCCTAGCTATTCAGAAGGCTAAAACAGGAGGATGGAAAGTTTGAGACCAGAGGGGTAAGGGCATAGCTCAGTGGTAGAGTCCCCTTGGTTGGATCCTCACTGTCTCGTGGGTGGGTGGGGGATGGGTATGAATATACTGCCTTAATAGCTGTTTTTTTTTCTTTTTTGGTGGGGCGGTGCTGGGGATCAAACTCAGAGCCTTGTGCTTGCTAGGTAAGTGCTCTACCACTGAGCTAAATCCCCAACGTGTAACAGCTCTCTCTGTAGAAATATTCTGAGGAGTTTTAGTTGACTATTACAGTTTGACTCGGCAATGTTAGTAATTTAGTCTTGGGCTACATTTAAAAAGAGGCCTAGCCAGTGTATGGTAAAGTCAGTGGATATTTATTGCTATTGAGTGAGTTATGTTTTCAGTAGGTTTGGGATCCACATTTCATGGAATCAGAATGTCAGTCTGTTTTTCTCATCTTGGTAAACACCACCTTCTGGGTCAAGGCAGAAAGCTGGATGTTAGCATAATCTCTCTTTTTTCTACACAGGCTGTCCATAATCATATCTAGAAAATTTTGTCACCTAAATATCACTCAAACCATCTTATTTTTGTTACCTGTTTTCATTGATCCTCTCTTGGTCTGAACCACAATCATATACTCTCTGCTTCCTTTCTTGTCTTCTTTTGCTCCATTATTAGGAACTGGAACAGTGCTTCAGAATATGGGCGTATTCTTTTTTTGGGAGGTGCTGGGGCTCAAACTCATGATGCTAGGCAAGCGCTCTACCACTTGTGCTAAATCCCCAACCCCTTATTTTTCTTCTAAAATTTTCTTTTAATTTTTTGATAAAATGCATAACAAAAATAACGTCTCAGCCATTTCAGATGTGCAGTTCAGTAGTGTCAGGGGCATTCATTTTGTTTGCAGTCAATCTTCAGAGCCCTGTTTATCTTGCAGGACTGAAACTTTATACCCTTTAAATAACAATTCCTCCACTCTACCCAGCGCTGGCAGCCACCATTGTGCTTTCTCTTCTGTATTCATTGTCTTTTATTTCACTTTTGCTTGATTCTGTGTATAAAGCAAATGTTCTTACAGAGTTTTTGTTTTTAGTACCGGGAATTTAGCCCAGGGCCATTGCTCTGAGCTCCAGTCACACCCTTATTTTTCATTTTGGGACAGGGTCTCACTAAATGCCCAAGCTGGCTCAAGTTTGTGATCCTCCTGCCTCAGCCTCCTGAGTGCTGGGATTACAGGCGTGTGCCACCACACCTGGCTTCTTACAGGATTTGTAAGCAGCTTTTTTTTTTTTTTTTTTTTTGTGGTGCCGAGGATCGAACTCAGGCCCTTGTGCTTGCAAAGCAAGCACTCTAATCACTGAGCTAAATCCCCAGCCCCTGTAAGCAGCTATTTTTGTAATAGGTACTTGCACCTTTTTGAAATATGTTTTTGCATATCTGTTTGATAGAGAGTGAGAGATATGTGGTTGAAGCCAGGCCAAAGAATGGTCCCAGTGGAGGCCTTTGTAATCCTTTTCTGTGTTTGGTGAAGTGAATTGTGGGCCAGGAGCTGGTTCTATCTTTCTGGTTTCCTCTTTAATGCTGCTTTCTAGTCTTCCAGGGTGTGGCTAAGATTATTAGCTCCTTTCTTGGATTTCTTTTCCTGTTTGCCCCTTACAGTTTTTTATTGGCGTGGCTTTCCATTACTGGCTTGTGGTTCCCATTGAAGCCCCTGGTCTGTGCCTCGTACGCAGCTCCTCTGGCCTGCTGGGCTGTGGCTGTTCTTTAAGGTTTTATGCAGTGTCTGCTGTTTTCGGGAACTTTACCCCTTGTTTTCAGGAAGGGGCTTGTCAGCTGGGTGTAGACGCTGTCTTGCACCGGCTCTCATCTGCAGAGACCCCTCTGGCTTATGCCCGCCCTCATTGCTAGTGTCAGTGACGAGCTCTCTGCTCTCATCATGATCTTTGGTCATTTCAGTCTTCGGCAGCGTGGCTAGGGTGTTAGAATTGAATCCTGCGGGCGTGCTCCTTCCATTTTTCTCTGCCCTTCTCTCCTCTCTCACAGTTGTGTGATTAACTCACTATTAGTGCCTCAGGTTTTGGTCCTCCACAATTTAAAGACATTCTCATCTTCCAGTGACTCTTCATCTCGGTACTCTGATTGGACAGCTGACGCAGGCATCCATTTGCAGCCTCCTTTGAGAACATCCTGTCGTCGACGAGTTACCCGATTTTGTAGTAGTTCAGAGGATGAAATGTCTGCTGAGAATTTATCTCCTCCAAAAAGAAGACGGAAGAGAAAAAAAGACAGTAAGCCTAAAAAAGAGGTAAGAAAACTTCATCTTTAAAAGTAACATATGTCTGCACTTTTATAGAGGTGTTATTTGCCATATCAACTAACCAGAAATCTATGAAAAATTGGAGCCTGTCAGCCTGCCCCTGCCCCGCCCCCCTTTCCTTCCGCCCTCCCTCCCTTCCGCCCCCTTCCTTTCTGCCTTTGCCTTTGTCCTGCCCTGTACTTCCTGTGGTGCTAGGGATGAACCCATGACCTTGCGAGTGCTCTACACTGACCTGTACCCCTCTCTGCTTCTTTCTATGTTAACAACGTTATGTCAGCAAGAGTCAAATACGAAAAGTATTTGACTTTATTTTGGGAGGGACGAAGGAAGGGGAGGCTGGCTGGCTGAGTCCGACTTCTCAAAGATTTCTGGTTAGTTGATATGGCAAGCTAATTCATATGTGGCTTTTTGCTTCACCCTTAGTTCTGTGTCATGTGTGACTCTCCTGAGAGCGGGCTGCTTGATGTGCTTGTAACTTGGCAGCTGATTTCAAAGTGAGGGGTCTGACAGTGAGCCTGGATGGCTCTCAGGCCTACACTTAGAAGGTGCTGTTGTCTCTTCTCTATTGTGTGTCAGGAGCAAGTCACTAAGTCAAGTCTGTGCTCAGAAGTGGACTTACTTTACACTACTAGAAGGGGAGAGGAAGAGTATCAAAGAATTAGAAATTTTGACACTCAAGTCAGGAAGAGACTCCTTGTGATTATTGGCTTGTGATGACATTCATAGTGGAGTCTTGGAGGAACAAGTTATATGTGGAAGAAGATTTAGGTTGGAGGGCTGGGGATTTAGCTCAGTGGTTAGAGTGCTTGCCTCACAAGCTTGGAGGCCCTGAGTTTGATTCCTGGTACCAAAAAAAAAAAAAATTTAGGTTGGAAATTAACCCTCTAAAGTGGGATGAAAGATGAAATATCCTTAGAAATTCTGGAGGTGGTGCTAGGAAAGCCGTAGGTTGATCTACAGTGCCTTTAGAAGTGGCATGTTGCTATTTGTGTTCAAGAACTAAATATGTGAATTGTTTTTAAAAAGTGATCCTTAGATGGTCATGCCAAAAAATAGTCATTCTGAGTGCTGAAGTTTCTTTCATTTTTCAGATAGTGCGTGTTGCCTCTTTGTTTTCTACCAAGCTGTGTTCTCTTCCCCTTAGCAGAATTTGCGGAGAATGACTCCAGCAGAGCTTGAAAATATGGAACATTTATATGAATTTCATCCTCCAGTGTGGATAACGGACACCACACTTCGAAAGTCTCCCTTTGTTCCTCAAATGGGTGATGAAGTAAGTGGTAAACTGTAAAAACATGAATATGAAATATGAAACATAAAATTTATATTGCTCGTGAGCTTTTTATTTTAAATGTGTACTTCCCTTTTGTAGGTCATTTATTTTCGACAGGGCCATGAAGCTTATATTGAAGCTGTGAGAAGAAACAAGATTTATGAACTGAACCCTAACAAGGAGCCATGGAGAAAAATGGATCTTAGGGTAGGTTAATGGTAGTGAATGTTAAGTCACTCAGTGACTTAGCACATATATAGCTCAGTTATTTATAAATCTCTTAAAAAGCTTGTTGGAAGTATGGTTCATTACTCTCTCATCCTTAAAAACATTTCTGCGCTTAGCTGCCAAGTCGTAGGTCTGATAAGATGGCTTGCCAGAGGGTAGGTGGAATATGTATATTGCTAGTTGGCAGGGTACAAACAACAGTGTACAGTGTAGAGTCTCTCAGGAAAGCAGTATGTGGAAATCCATATTTTTAGTCTTAAAAATATTTGTATTCAAGACATTGTCAAAAGAAAAAAAAAGGAAGTTTTACAAGAAAAAATAGAAATTGGAAGGAAATTTAATGTCATGCATAGTAAGTATCTTTCCAAAAATACTTAATCAGATTTATAATTTTTCTTGGTAGTTAAAGAATTTCTTAACAGTTTCTGAAGTTGCTGAGAGGGTGTGTGAAGTGTCCAGGCTTTCTAGGAGCTTTTGGTAATAGAAATTGAACCTGAAAAATTGTTAAATCTTTTACTCAGTGCTTTTACTTCTGTGGAAGAGGCAAGCAGAAATATTTGTGTGTTTATGAAGAAGGCAGTTCTATCTGTTCATAAAACAAAAAAATTGGAAAAACCCCCAGGTGGTCTCAGTAGTGATTAATTGTGGACTAACATCATGAGTTTTTTTATACTTTTACGTGTTATGATACTTTTAATAACTTAGAAAATACAAGAAATGATTTTAACAGAGGTGACTGCCCTTCAGACTTGTACTTACTGGCCCTGTTTGAGTTTGACTTTATGTACATTTCACTCTACTGAGTTACTGTCTGTGTTTACAAACTTGGCACTTGCTTTGAATATGCAGAACCCTGGAATCCGTGCCTACGGGGCTTTCTGGTCATTCCTGAACATGTGCAGAATGGCAAAAAATGCGAGTTGCCTGATAAACATGTTCCTGTTCATGATGGAACAAAACAGCCCTTAACCTTCTTTCTTGTTTCAATTCTTAAACTCCAAACAGGTGTCTGTTTCAAGGTCTGTTCAGTGCCATATTGTGATTTTGTTTTCTTCCTTCTTTTCCATTTTTGGGCATTTTGCTATTTATCATGGCCTCCACGCATAATACTGAAGTGCTCTCTTAGTATTCCTAAGTACAAGGGGGCTGTGATAGGCCTTTGCAGGAAATAGCGTGAGACAGCCTGTTTCAGGTGTGAGTCACAGTGAGCTTAGATGTGAGTTCAGTGGTGATGAAGAAACGTTTCATATGCCATTAAGCAGGAACACATAAAAATTATGTGTTGATCAGTTTACTAAATTCTGTGCCCTGAGTCTTCTAGGTGCCTAACTTTGGCCTTCCTGGAGGTACCCTGCTTTAGTATTCTGATTTAGTTTTCTAGGCAACTTTATAAACATAACTACTGGGAATGAGAATGAACTGTATTTAGTATTTTGGTATGATAATCTCATACTGTATGTTTTATCCCTGTCTATAAAAATCCACCCATAAAATTATACATATTTATGGGGTACCCTATGTTTTAATACATGTGCACATTGTGTGATGTTGAAATCGGCGTAAATGTAACTCTCTCTCAAATATGTAACATCACTTTGGGGCAAAAACATTAAAAATATTTCTTTTCTAGCTTTTTTGAAAAGTTGTTTTGAAAGTTTGTTATTACCATCAATCAGCCTGGTGTGCAGTAGAAAGCAGAATTTAATTCTCCTTGTGACTGAACAGGGCTGTTGGCCCCCGCACCTGTCCCTGGTGCCGCTCTGCCCTGCCCTGGCTACTCTGAGCTTCTCTGAGAGGGACTTTTTAGTGGGTTCCACCTGTGAATGAGATTATGTGGCATCGCCATGCCTGGCATATTTCACTTAACATAATGACCTACAGTTCTGTACGTATTGTTGCAAATAACACTATTTCATTATTTTCATCCTTTTTATTTTAAAAAAATTATTTATTTTGGCAGACAAGGTACAGGCTGGCCTTGAACTTGCTATGTAGCCCAGGCTAGCCCAGAACTTGAGATTCTCCTGCCTCAGCTTCTTGGGTACTGGGATCCAGCTTCACTGTGTTTGCACATTTTCTTCATCCATTCATTAGTTGATACATTGTTTTAATTTCTTGGCTACTGTGAATATTGCTGCAATAAACATGAGAGTACAGAATATCTTTTCATCCTGATTCCATTTCCTTTGCCATATACCCAGTGCTGGGATTGTTGGATCATGTAGTCCTTTCCTTTTTAATTTTGGGGGGAACCTGTATACTGTTTCCGTAATGGCTGCACTAACCTACATTCTTACCAGAAGTGTGTGAAAATTCCCCTTTCTCCACATTCATGCCAGCACTTGTTGTCTTTTGTGCTTTTGATAATAGACATTCTTTCTGGAATGAGGTGAGATCTCACTCTGGTTTTGATTTGCATTTCCCTGACAGTGATGTTGAACATTCTCCATGCACCGCTTTGGCCTTCATGTGTCTTTGGAGAAATGTCCTTCTGCTGCCAGTTTCTAAATTGGATTGTGTTATTGCTGTTAATTGAATTCCTTATGTATTTTGGGTATTAGCTTCTTGTCAGATGTATAGTTTACCATTATTTTTTCCTATTTTGTAGATTCTCTCTTTACTTTGTTGTTTCCTTTGCAGTGCAAAATGTTTTTGTTTCTTACAATTCCGTTTGTCTTTTTTCTTCTGTTTCCTGTGCTTTTGGGAGTCATGTTCAAGAAATCTTTGCCCTTTCTGATGTCCTGAAGCATTACTCTTATGTTCTCCTCTGTGTTCGCATAAATTCAGGTCTTTCATTTAAATCTTTATAATCTATTTTGAGTTGAGTACTCTATATTTTAATTCTATATTTAATTTTTTAAATTGTTTTATGTTTTGGGGTTTTTGAGACACAGTTTTGCTCTGTAATTCAGGCTGACCTTGAACTCACTGTGTAGCCCAGGTTGGCCTCGAACTCATGAGCCTCAGCCCAGTGCTGGGATTACAGGTGTGCACCACCATGTCTGGCTTATTTTCATTTTCCTGCATGTGGATGACCATTTTTCAACCAGTATTGAAGAGACTGCCCTTTCTCTGAGCACCTTTATCAAAGCTCAGTTAGCTGCAGATATGTGGGATTTATTTCAAGGTTCTCTGTAGTGTTCCATTGGGCCGTGCATCTGTTTACATGCCAGTACCATGCTGTTTTGATTACTCTAGCTTTTTTTGTGTATGTTGGAATCAGTGTCATGGCTCCTCCTCTGTTTTTTCTGAAGATTACTTTGGCTCTTTGAGTTTTATTGTGGTTCCATATGAGTGTTTGGACTTTTTTTCTTGTTCAGTGAAGAACGTCACTGATACTTTGATAGGGATTACATTGAATCTATAGAGCACTTCTAGCGTGTAGACATTTTAGCAATATCGAATCCTCCAGTCCTGAACATGGAATAACTTTGCAATATTTTTGGAATTCTCTTCAGTTTGTTTCATAAATGTTTTATCTTTTCCTTGTAGAGATCTTTCACCTGTGGCTAAATTTATTTGTAGGTTTTTTTTCTTTCTGGTAGTTTTTATAAACAAGATTCCTTCTTGGATAATCACAGAGAGTCTCTGTTTAATGGGCAAATGGGTGATGGTCTGTTGTATCCCTAGTATCAAGGAAACAGACCGAGGAGGAAGGTGGTTATGGCAGATCCATTGATGGCCGCTCCTCCCAGGTAGGGACTTGCCTGTTCACAGCCTTATCCCTGGTCATAGGATGTAAAAGATTCTTAACAGAGAGCATTTCTTGAGTGTATTAAGCAGAAATTTAATACCAACTTCTTGAGGAATATTTATAAATAAGCAAAATGTGTACACATTTTGATTGCATAGTATAAAATTGTATAAATAAAAATGTGTATAAAGAGAAGAGAGCAAGAAGGAAATATGTCAGATTGTTAATAGTGCTTGTCTTTAGATAGTGAGCTGATTGATGACTTGTGTTTTCATTGTTACATTTTTGTGGTGTATTTTCTAAAGTGTGAGTATATTGGCTTTCTTTGTTTCTTATATTAGGAACTGTATGAAGTATCCATTCTCATTATGAAAATTAGCAAAATGATATAATTAATGACAAACTTGTTTGTTGATTTGGAAGCCTAAATTATGAGTTTGCTTTAATTAGGCAAAAGTGGAAAATTGCATTATTGAGGAAATCTTTTAACTGTTTATCTGCTTAAGGATCAAGAATTGGTCAAAATAGTTGGAATACGATATGAAGTTGGACCCCCAACACTCTGTTGCCTTAAACTAGCATTTATAGATCCTGCAACTGGAAAACTAATGGATAAATCTTTCTCTATTAGGTATGTATTGCTTTTTGGTGCAGTTATTTAATTCCACCTTGCTACTTAGCATGTCCTTCCTCTGTAGCTGCAGGATACATGGCAGTGCACTGTGGACAGCTTAAGATGTGGGGCGAGCTTTTGATGGGTGGGACTCCCCGCCTCAGGAGTAATGTAGGCCTGCCAAGCAGAAGTAGGCAGGGATGGTCTGATTTCGATGGTTTTCCATGCTGCTTTCCTGGGCAGAGAATTCCTACTGCTCAGGGAAATTGTGCCTTTATTTTAGGTAGAGTTTGGGAATAAATAGTGTGTTGTGGCTGTCCATTATGGTACCCACTAGTCACATGTGGCTCTTGAGCACTTGTAATGTGGGTGATTTGGAACGAGTGTAAGTGTACGTACTGCATCTCGAAGGCTTGGAATGAAGAAAAAGAATGGAAAGTATCTCTTTACATATTGAAGTAATATTTAAGATACATTTGGTTGAATAAGAGACTATTAAAATGTGTTGCTTTCTTTTTACTTTTTTGAAATGTGCATAGTCAAAAAGTTAAAATTATATATACATCTCCTATTGTATTTCTTTTGGATAATGTTGCCTATTCTGTAGGCAGTGTAATAATTTTTTATTTTTGTTTAGATACCACGATATGCCAGATGTTATTGACTTTCTTGTATTGCGGCAGTTTTATGATGAAGCAAGACAGAGAAATTGGCAGTCTTGTAAGTCTGTCCTCACTGAGTCTTATATATGCCCTTAAAAATTAGTCTCACTTTATTGAGCTCTCTTTTTGGTTGTAGCCCTCTTACAGTGTGTACAATATGTCAACCCTTGAAGGAAACATGAGTGACCTACAGATATGTTTTGCTTGGGACTCGTTACTAATTGCCACTCTTCTGTAGACTTTTTAACTAAGCAGTTAATCTTCTGTCCTTAATGGTTTATATCATCTGAAAAAGATTATTTTTACCTGAGATAGTCTAGAGTAGATTTACCATATTCTTTTAGACTTCCCCATATTATATATAACTGTCATTAATATAGCAGTGGTATAATTTACATTACTGTCCTAGGACCTAAAATGATCAGAAAGTTGAAAAATAATTTCAGCTTTCATGCTGAAAATGTTCTGGTATACCAAAGTACAGCAACCTAGATTTGAGTGAAACGACTTGAAGAAACCAGTCTTTCGAGAAATAAAAAGTTTGTATGCATTTATGCTTTATAACATTGTGATATATGGGTTGATAAAAAAAGAATCTACCTCAGTTATAGGTATCAGATGACTTGAGTGTGAGTTTTGTGATGATCATTGGCGTGAAGGCTAAGTAAGCAGCACAAGTTAGCACCTCTGGGCCCTGCCCTCCGGGTGTGCATGTGTCGCTGTCCAGTGTGGAGCCCTGCTGGGTACTTGTGTAGAGTTTGACCTCAGTCAGGGGAGCTTATTTTAAGAAATAGAGTGGTGCCTTGGTTCACGAACTTAATTCTTGCCATGATTCTGGTCACAGAATTTGTTTCAGCCAGAATCATGGAATCAGTTCTGTGACCAGAATCAAGGAAAAAATTAAGTTTGTGAACCGAGGCACCACTTACTAAGTTTTACTCAGGCTTGGTCACGTGGTGTACACATTCATAAATAACGGTAGAACTTCATTAATCTTTCTGTTTCTTGCTACATTTTTCTATAGGCTACAAGTAGGTAAATTAGAGATAAATTCCATAAGGCTGCTCTTTAAAATAGACTGTTCTTAATAGTAATGCCTATCTATTAATCAGGATAATTTTGGGATTAGAAATTCAGGATAGTTTTTTGAAGAAAATTATCTAGCCACTGAAAAAACCAAAACCAAAATCCAAAGCCAGTGGAATAATGTGAGAATTAATAAATCATGCAGTCAAGTCTCAGAGACTCTTTTGGGGGGTGATGGGGATTGAACCCAGGGTCTTGTGCTTGCTAGGCAGATGCTCTACCACTGAGCTAAATACCCAATGCCAAGTCTCAAAGACTTTTAAAGTTGCCATGCCGTTGTGATTTTTCAGATGAGGTGTTGGAGTCTCCCATTTTTATCAATGCATCCATTTAAAAATAGTTGAAAGCTTAATTCTTTATAGCTGAACTCTAGAGATGGATTTCCAATTGCTGTTTATAATTTAGTAGTTTTCGATTTGTTTTTATGGCTGAGAAATTATTATGCCAGATTTTTTTATACTAAATTTTAACTCACTTTTGTTCCACCATAAAAATCTTAACCTTCTTGCCTAGAATCTGAGCAGTGTGGCTGGAGAAATTGCTTTTTATTTCTGCAGTGTATTTTTTTCAATCCTACTCTCAAAAGGTCAAAACGAGTTTACAGTATTTGATAAATGTTGCAGATTGCCAGTGTGGGCCACTAGCTGGATAAGTGACTTTCTTTGGTGTTTGTTTTGAAAACAGTGCAGTGGATGGGAAGGAAAGGGTACAGTTATAATAGTAGTCGTTTTCGGCACTACTATCATATACTAATAAAAATGTAAAAGAAATTAAAAAGATTTTACATGGTCAAAAAGATGGGCTCATTATTTTAAAGAAGTAGTCTTTCTTTTGTAATATATGTAAAACACAAAGGAAGTATAATTTATTTTAGTAGTCAAAGTTAGGTGCACTTGGAAAATACACTTAGAAATTCATGTATCCTAAAACCATTCAAGTCAGTTAAATTTTTATTTCTGCATTTTTATTGATTTGTTTAGGTACTCTCCTACAATCTACTTTTATATTATACCAAGGCAGTAGAATAAGTGGATACACTTTCAATTTGTTTAAATGCTAATACATATTTAACTTTTTTGGGGAGTACTTTTAGACCTGTTTTTTATCATGTGATTTTTAAGAATTAGAACATTATTTTATATAGTAACTTTAAAATAACCATAGTTAAATCATCATTACGGTTATAATTTTGTTTTATTCTTCATGAAATTTTATGTACGCCATAAGAATTCATTGTAAAACATACTATTTTGGAGTGGACTTTTAATTCCACTAAACAACAAAACCTCATCGTAAACCATTTTGTTATACTTTAGCATATTGTGTGGCCATTGTCTTTAGTGTCTTGAGTGCAACATCTTTTTTATGTGTATTTTACCACTGAAGATTGCTGGAGTGTGTGGAAGTATGGCTCATTTCAAAATTAAAATATACTGTACTTGGATTTCTGTTCTTTCTCTAACCTATGGTATTTTATAGCTAAAAGGTGTTAATAAATATTAGCAAATAGATCCCTCAGACTTGATCATTTATCTTTCAGGTGACAGATTCCGATCTATTATTGATGATGCTTGGTGGTTCGGAACTGTGTTAACTCAAGAGCCGTATCAACCACAGTATCCTGATAGTCATTTCCAGTGTTACATTGTTAGGTTTGTATGGAGTGAGAAGTGATCATTTATAAATAATTGTATGTGCCAGGTTGTTGAGTGACCCGTACGTTTCAGATGAACTGTACTTCTGTCATGAAGTTATGTCTGGCTGGCCTCCAGTTATGTGCCTTTAGTTTCCTGTTCACTGATACTTGTGGTGCTTCAGCTCTGCTGCTTGTTTCCTTGCATCTATTTCTATAGCCCCCTAATATGTCTTTATCTAATGCTGTCACCGTCATGTTTCTGAAGTAGATATTATATCATTAATCTTCTTCGAGAAAACCTTTGCTTTTCATTGGCTAGGGAGTAAAAACCTTTGGCTGTGATATAAAGTTCAGTTTGTAAAACCTTGTACTTTGGGCACAAGATTTCTCATTTTCTTCTTAAACCTGACATACATTTATACGCTTGTAAAAAAAAATAATGTATCCGTTAAAAATATTTAGTGCTAATATTTGTAATTTCATTGTATTTATTTGCTGTCATAATAGATGTCATGTTTTTATGTACAGTTTGTTTTCATGAAAGGCTAATCAGAGTTTTGTTACTGTTTTTCTAAGCAGATGGGACAATACTGAAATTGAAAAACTTAGCCCGTGGGACATGGAACCAATTCCTGAGAATGGTATGTATTTATTAAATAACAAAGTTATCTTTATATTGTTTTGAATTTTTTATCTTGCCGATGCACGTAATATTAAGCACATTTGTGTTCTTTCATAAATGTATTCAAATTGTTACAATAACTCAGAACTTTGCCAAGAGGACACAACAGAATTGTGTGTATCTGTCTTACTTTTGGGGTGCAGTTATGGGGAGTAGACCCTTTAAGGTCTTCACACAGAGCCGTCGCCTCCCCTTTACTTACTTTTTTTTTTTTTTGGTACCGGGGATCAAACTCAGGGCCTTGTGCTTGCTAGGCGAGCAACTTGAACCACTGAGCTCAATCCCCAGCCCTTGCTTACTATTTTTTTTTTTCCCACGACAGGGTCTCGCTAAATCACTGAATTACCTGGGCCGGGGTTGAACCTGTGATCCTCCTGCCTCAGTCTCCCAGAGTGCTGGGGTTACAGGCTGTGCCTAGTCTGTTTGTCTCACTCTTGCTTTCATATTCCAGCTTGATTCTAGCTGTCTTCATAACCTGCTAGCATTTCTCACCTAAGCCTCCTCTGAACTCCTGGCCTTCATATAGCCTCCACTTCCTTTTTCTCGTTCATACTCTGTTGCCCTGTTCTTCCTTCGAGGAAGAGATGTCACTTGACTTTCATCTGTGTTCTGCTTTACCTCAGTCTGTGCGGTAGTTCTGTGGCTTGTCCTTTTCTGAAAGGCAGCCCTTCTTTCTTCCAGCACACGGTGTCCTACTCCTGCTGCCTTCTGAAGGATCTGGTGTTTATTCTTGGTACATTTCCTCCAACAGTTTTAGTTTCTTTACCCCTTTCTCTGGTCAGGATTGACTGTGTCCCTTGGATCTTTCATTTCGCTTCATTGAACATTTTAATGGCTGAATTCTTTCCCTCTTGTTCAGCCTTTTGGATGGGTTCTCTGCATGTCTTGTCTCTATTTCTTCATTACCAAGCTTCTTTTTATCACTAGTGTTTGTTTATGTTTACTCAATTTTAAAAAACTTGTTATTCCACATCACCACCACCTGAAAGTGCCGAGACCCCTGACTGAAATCGCTCCTCTCTAAAATTCTGCAGGGCCGGTCCCAGGGGCTAAGCCCTTTTTCTTTATGTTTTATTCTCTGTCATGTCTCCTCAGCCATGGCCCAGCTTTATTTTGGAAATAAGGGTTTTTATGAAAATAAGAATTTTGTTGAAATAATTTTTTTCTAGTAGCCACGCTACTGAAAAGCACTAATGACTCTGTTAGATTTTCCTTGGAGCATGGTAGTGTACAAATAGTGTCTGGCTGTAGCAGAAGACTTTTTACAGTGTATTAAGCATATAATAGATTTGTAAAATCCAGCTTGTAAGTCGTACTCTCCTCTAAGAACTTCATATGTATCAGCTCATTTCATTTTACTCTAAAGTTAATTTTACAGACGAGAGTAAGGCTTGGAGAGTTTTAAATAATTTTTTTAAAGTCACACATCTGGAAAGGATAAGCATTTGAATTCTAACTCAAGCTGTCGGCCTCCAGTCAGTCCTTTTATAAATGTAACTGCTCTTTGCAGCTGCTGCGTTGAATGGGGTATTACACAACAATGTAAGTGCTTCTGTGGAAAGCACTTACATTTTAAAAAATTTTTTCTTTTATTTGTACATGTTTGTAGTTCACGTAGTTTACAGTCATCTTAGGGGATGGTTACATGGGCTTATTACAGCTTTTTTTTTTTTTTTTTAAATTCCCTTCCCTTCGATTTTCCCTCCCTCCCTCCTCCAGTTTCCCTGTCTCATTTTTCATTCTTGTTGGTATTATTTGTCTGAGCTCATGTTGTAGCATATAGTGTTTACATTAATTAGGGTTAAGTACTTATACTTCAATGACATCATAAAATTTTAAAAGAATTATCAAAAGGGCTGGCACATAAATAGGAGATGTGTTGAAAGAGACTCAGTGTGTTAGTCAAGTTTATCTTCTTAGGGATTTTTTTCTTACCGTATTCAGGAAAAATCTCTGCATATGTGCGTTGCATCTTGGTCTTTTGACTATATATTTTTTCATTATCATTTTTAATTGCACATCTAAAAAACTATTCTTTTAAAAATATCAGACTTACAAATGTTACGAAAATAGTACAAAGAATTTCTGAATACCTAGATCTCTCATCTTACACAGCTAGTACAGAAGTTGTTAAAATCAGAGAATTCTCCCTGACGATGTACCGTCTTCTCATCTGGAGCCTCTCTGTGGATTGGGTCTGTCAGCCACTGCTGTCCGTGTGCTTGCTGGGTTTAATGGCTGCACTTTAGTCTCTCTCAGTCTGCTGTCTGCCCCAGTCCTCCACTGTCTTTCCTGATCTTGACACTTTTACTGGGCAGTTATTTTGTAGAATTTCCTTTTAGTTTGGGTTTGTCTTCTGTTTGCTCTTAATTAAATCTAGGTTGTGCATTTTAACAAGAGTACCAGAGAAGTGTTATATCCTCAATGCCTCATTTCAGGAGATACATGTTTCCAATCTTGACTATCACTGAATGTGTTTACTTTAGTAATTTGGTTTAGATAGCATCTAAAGCAAGCACTTTTTCCTTTGTACTTAGTGTCTCGTGGGGATATTTTTGTATGTTGCAAACATCCTATTTCCCATCCTTCTTCCACCCACTGATTTTAGCACCCATTGATGACTGTTGTCTGAAGTCGTCATTATGATCGTGTTTGCCAAATAGTGATTTTGTTTTATCATTTCTTTTATGTTTGTTAGTTGGACTTCTGTTGTAAAATACAGTATTTTCTTCTTTCCCATTCACTTAGGTGTTCAAATTTTTGTAAAATGATGAACTTTATACTCAGTTGCTATCATTTTTTATTTTGTAGATATATTATTACAGATCTGACCATTGGGAGCTCTTTCAGGTTGGCTCTTATGTCATTTTGGCATTTTTCCATTATTTTTTGAGTATTTTTAAATTTTCTGATACACTGAGTGTATTTAAGGGTTCCCTTGTACTTTCCTCATCCTAGCTCTAGAATCAACCAGCATTCCATCGACCTGCGACCCACTGTATTGGAAAATGGTATTTAGAAACTGATCTGATCAGTACTAGTCCATTGTATTACATTGTACTGCATTTTATTTATTCATTCATCAGTTGATGGATATTCAGGTTGTTTCAACTTTTGGGGTATAAAAGATTGCTCCTGGGCTGGGGATTTAGCTCAGTGATTAGAGTGCTTGCCTTGCAAGCCTTACAAGGCCCTCAGTTCGATCCCTGGCACCACAAAAAAAAAAAAAAATTGCTCCTGAGGATGTCATGCACAGGTGGTTATGTCTCTTGGGCTTGTATAGGAGTGGCATTGTGGGATCATATAGTAACTGCATTAACCTTTTAAGCAGAGTTCCCACACATGCATACACACTTGCTTTTCCTTTCCAAAATGGCAAGTGTGTGTGTGTGTGTGTGTGTGTGTGCGTATTTGCTTTTCCACATCTGGGCAACATTTATTTCCTAGGGAATGTGTGTTCTCATGGTCCTTTTTTGATTTTTGTTTTTTAGAATCAGGGTCTCACTATGTAGTTCAGGCTGGCCTTGAACTCACTAAGTATTGCAGGCTGGCCTCAAACTAGTGGTGAGCCTCCTGCCTCAGCCTCCCGAGTACTGGGATTACAGGTGTGCGCCCCCACGCCTGGCTATTTTTGGGCTTTTGATTTGCGTTTCCTGCTGGCTGATGATGCTGAGGTCTTCTCATTTGCTTATGATAATTTCTGTACCTTCAGAGAAGTACTTATTAAGATCCTTTACTCATCTTTAATTGGGATTATACTTTATGGATATCATAATTTTCTCTGGTCTTTTTATGTATTATCTATGTGTGGGTTTTTTTTCCCTGTTGTTATTATCTTTTCATTAGTTAATTTTGAATAGTTTTTGTTGCTTGTCTTCAGGTTTACTAATACTTCCTTCTAATTTGCTTTTATTACCATCCAGTAGAGTTTTCACCTCATGCATTGTTTTTGAATCTGTGAAAGTTGGATTTGGGTGTTTTTTTTT
>PVJO010013907.1:0-50137 GCA_004026905.1 Hystrix cristata
CATTTTTATTTCTTCATCTGAGAAATGTTTATTCATTTCAGATGCCCATTTTTGGATAGGGTCTTTAAATTTGGGGGGTTTGATCTTTTTGAGTTCTTTATATATTCTGGATGTTAGACCTTTGTCTGAGGGACAGCTGGCAAAAATTTTCTCTCAGTTTGTGATTTTTCGCCCTACTCTATTAGTAATTTCTTTTGCCGTGCAAAAGCCTTTTAATAGGATGTGGTCCCAAGCATTAATTCTTTGAATTGTTTCCCGTGCAGTCTGAGTTTTATTCATAATTTTTTTTCCAACCCCTATGTCTTTGAGAGTTCTTCCTATCTTATTCTCCAGGAGATTTATTGTTTCTGTTTTTATGTTTAGGTCTTTGATCCACTTCGATCTTAGTTTAGTACATGGTGAGAGACATGTATCTAGTTTTAGTTTTCGGCATGTGGTAAGCCAATTTTTCCAGCACCATTTATTAAAGAGGCTTTCTTTCTTCCAGTGAGAGTGTTTGGCTCCTTTGTCGAAGATGAGATATTTGAGTCTAGCACTTTTTTAAATGTGGAATTAAGAATTGTACTACTTCTGAAAACTTAAATTTTTTATACCTGGGTTTTTTTTGCTTTTGCCAGAAGCAGTAAAAGCCCATACAGCCATTTGGTACTTTTCGTGTTGCTATTGAGAAGATTTAGTCAGGATGCAGTATCCCAAGCTAACCTTCTTAGTAAATGTGCTCCAGTAAAATCGTTTGCCAGACCAAGAACACTCACCATGGGACAAATGAATTTCTCTCCATAGTGTATCTTCTTTTGGGAAGACTCATGTTATTCTACCTCCAAACTTTGATTACAGAAAATGAGTACAAAAGAATGGATGATGTGTGCTAGCCTTTTTTTCTCCTTAGACTAATGACAGTTAATTATCATAGCTTTTAATATTTGAAAGTAAAAGGTGACTTGCTATTTTCTTTGGACTTAAATAAGGCCCCATGTGATGTAAATAAGGGAGTGGATTTGCTCTGGGTAGGATCTGCAATGTACTTTGTAACATGTCACACACTGTAGTAGCAATGAGAACCAGCGTGAAAGTCAGCGCTCCCTGGTGCCACACCACCCCATGTCCTTCCTGGTACAGTGCAGTCACTCAGCAGAAATGGTCCTGGGCTGAGCCTTCCCCACGTCACCTTTTCCTAATTGGTATTCCTAGTTCCTGACAGACATTCTGGTATAACACGGGAGCCAAATATTTAACTCTACAAGCTCCATTAGTTTGTCCTGTTGGGGCACTTTCTGTGTTTCTCCTTAGAGTAGACTTGTCTATATGAAGCAAAACAGATGCATAGTATAATGGAAAATAAATCAGACCCTGGCTTAAACTTCTGCTTTTCATGTATTAGCTGTGTAACCATGGGCCAAATCACCTATTATAACAGACCCTCAAATAATAAGACTAATACCTACCTTGCAGAGCTGTGATGAGGATTTAAAGTACGTGTCTTTACTAGTTCACTTAATGAAGACAACACTTAGTTACTCAGTGGTTTTGTTGTAGTCATTGTTTTGACTCCTTATTACACTGCTTAGCACTGAGCTTTCAGTCCTTGTTTTTGTAACTTTGGCATCTGAGAATATATAACCTATTAATTTTATTTGGACTTTTTTTGTTCTAAATCTAAACTTCATCCTGGTAAATTTTAGCCCTCTCAGTTAAGATTCTTTGATTGTGAGTTGACCCCTAATTTAGTTTCTTTTTCTTTAATTTTGTGCCATTTTTAAAGTTCCATAGATCATATATGTCTTCATCTGATCATTGAAAAAGTATCAGACAGGTCAGAGAAGACCCTGATTTAGCACCGCGGTGTGTACTGTCTTGCCAGGTTTCCATTTGTGGTACTGTCAGTTCCCCAGCTAGACTGTAATTATTTGGGATCAGAGACAGTACATACGCTAGTTGTGAGTCATATGATATCTTACTGTTGTTTGAATACGTGAATAAATTCTTTCTCCATTGCATGAAAGGAAACAGTGAAAGAATATACTCCATCACAGTAATTGCAGCCTAGTAGAATCCTCCTGATTTTGACCATACTGTTACCTGAAGTTTGGAGGATGAGGGGGCAGTTAATTTTGTCTTTAAATTTTTGCAAATGTGTGTATCATATATACATTAATGCTACTTACCTAAAAGGCCAAAGAAAATTCTAGAACCGTATTTATCATTGTCCTTATCACAACTTTAGAATCGGAGCAGACTAATAGGTATAAGATTGACCCATTTTAGTCTGTGAGGAAAACTATCTGCTTATACTGCTCTGACCTTTATAAAGGATATGTTTTTTTCATATCAAACAAATTAGTAAAGGTTTAGAATGACATGAATTAGAGCTTTCATCACTAGGAAGATCATTTATAATGTGTCACAGATTCCTCAAAGTAAACTAAAACTTGTGACATTGTTACAACTTTATCTGTTTTGTAACATTGCATCTTAGTGGTCTTCAAGGTGATGCAACAGAAGCTGGCATTCACGAGCACCCTCAGGGCCGAGCCCTGTGCCAGGTGTTCCACATGCATTACCCTCCTCACCCCCATCCCCAGCTGCCACACGTGCTAGCCACTGGGTGAGACTTGAGAAGACTCCTGTCTGGGGTTTGACTGCGACTTGAGAGAACCGTCCTACTCCTTTTGAAAGAATGTTTGTCCTTTCCAAACCCAAAGCCCTGTGTTTTCTTCTGGGCCTATGAAGAGGTGGACACATTTCATCTTACAGTGGAAAAGAAGTACTGCCGTTGTCTTCCAGAAGCATGTTAATAATCTAGGGCTCGAGTCCTGATGCTCATGGAAACTAGGGATTCCCTGCTTGGGATCTGTTGCATGCCTTGTGGACTTGGGAACAAGACTGGAATGAAGCCTGTCCTTAGGGAGCTTACAGTCATAGAAAATGAGATATACTAAACTCTGAGTATCACTAATAGTGGCCTGTGTATCACCTTCATGGAAAAGACACCCGGTGGCACACACAGGAGCACCTGGCCTTGTGAGCCGCTTGTGATACCAGTCTCTTGACTCCTGGGTCTGTCCTCTTTGGAGCTCATCTACTGTTAAGTCTTTCTTTGTCTTCACTTTACAACATAATCCAGACTCTCCCACTTTTCACTATGAGATTGCTTCCCTATGCCTTTTCTTTGCAGGAGGGGGAGGCGCATGCTGGGGATCGAATGCAGGGCCTTGTGCTTTCTAAGAGAGCATTCTACCATGTGAGCTAAGTCCCCAACCCCGCTGTGCCTTTTTACCTCTTCTCTCAGCTTGCCGCAATCATCACTGCAGCACCCTTTCTTTTGCTTTGTCCTTCTCCTTTTGGAGGCATCGTGAATACTACTTGTTCTAGGCATTGCAATCACACCTAAGCAGCTACATTTTAGGCCACGTGGCTCTTCCTTCGATGACTTTAGCAGATTAAATTCAAGAAAGGATAGTCGACTTGGGAGCCACCAACATATAGGGCCAGCCAGCAATGTTGAATTTATAATCTGGTACAAATGGTTAAACTGGGCCACTTATTCTCTCCCTCAGCAATTTGCAGTAAGGAAATCACAAACTTTAAGTCATGTTTTTCTTGAGTACCTATATTTGGATTTGGAAAAGTATATGTAGTAACTTCTGGGATGGCCATTATAGGTCTACATGCATTCCAAGTTTGGCAGGCTTTAATGGAGGCCACTGGGGGCAAAAAAGAAAAAAAACGGAGGCAGTACTGCTTCATGAGAGAGGCGGGGAGTGAAATCAGGCCCAGTCCACAGAGGTGGCATTGTTCCTGTCCTCCTGAGGGCTGGTAGTTCACTTTCTCCTGGTTCTCATGAATGTTCCCAATAGCCTTGCAGTAAATGGCTCTTTTTACTTGAAACATTTTGAGTGAATGTCTGTCCCTCCCAACCAACAAGCCTGATACTTTTAAATATAATATTAAAGATTCTTATAATTCTAGATTGTGTTGAAAAATACTTGTTTTTCTAAATCCTTTTGTATCAAGGAAGTATGAATGGATGCTCACAGTTAAAAGTAAGTTCTCTAGAGTATAGTCGTGTGTGTGTGTGTGTGTGTGTGTGTGTGTGTGTGTGTGTGTTTTACTAGGGATTAAAACCAGAGCCTTTGATCTGAGCTACATCCCCAGTCCTTTTTATTTGTTTTGTCTGTTTGTTTTTTTGAGACATGGTCTCTCTATGTAGTTCAAGCTGGCCTTAAACTTTCAGTGATCCTCCTGCCTCAGCCTCCTGAGTTCTAGGATTACAGGCACATGTCATCACACCCAGCTATCCCATTTTTTATTTTGAGGCAGGGTCTTTCTGAGTCACTAAGTTGTACATCATGGACTAGAATCTGTGGTCATCCTGCCTCAGCCTCCCAGAGTTAACTTATATTATCATTTTGTATGAATGAAGGAAATAAACCATAAATGCTCATCTGACAACCTGGGACTGGCTGACCTTTCTTTTTTTTTCTACCAACCTGAGTTTGGAGAATCTATGCAGAAAATGATGTACATTGAATTTGCTTTTTCTAAA
The DNA here is from genome assembly GCA_004026905.1 of Hystrix cristata. NCBI lineage: Eukaryota > Metazoa > Chordata > Mammalia > Rodentia > Hystricidae > Hystrix > Hystrix cristata. The sequence goes on from PVJO010013907.1 coordinate 4,547, forward strand.
GCCTAGGGTTAAAAATACTGTTATTCCTGTGAGATGCTGAAGGTTTGTTTTTATTCTGTGTGTTTAGTTTTTACCTTTTAGTGGGGGAAGCCTTGCTTGATTGATTGGTTTCGGGTTTCAGATTTAGGTATTGTGGTGATTTATTAGTGTAGGTACTGGAAGTGATTGTGGATCAGTCATTTCTTTCACCTAGCTGGTAAGGAACCAGAGGGGAACAAATCTTAACAGAAACTGAGAATGGTGAACCAACAACTACCTGTAGCTATTTGTAAGTGTAAGACAGAATGTTCAGAAAAGATTTGGCAGTGAAATCTGAAAAGTACAGCATTTCTGTGTGATTTAAATGCACTTTTCAGAATTTGGATCAGCTGGCAAATATGGCATACGTTTATCAAAGGACTTACTTCCCATAAATTACAAATGTGAGTGTTAAAGAGTTGGAACTCTGCATGTCAGCTACATCAGGCTCTCAGTAAATGTTAATAAAATAATAATTGTCAATATGGATGAAATTTAGAATACCGTCCACTATTGCCTGTTTCTAGGCAGGACTATTTTAATATATTTGTAAATATCTGTTTTTAGATTGAGGTTTACTAAAACTAGAAAACTTTCCCCAGTAGACATTAAAAGTAAAACAAAATTGTTTTGCAAGCTAATTAGCTATAGTGATTGATAAATACTGTTCTTCATTTGACATATTGAGGCATTTTGTTTATGTCTCAAAAGGCTTTACAGAGATAGTTACAGTTGACAGCTGCTGTGCCACTAATAAGATTAGAGAAGTTAATTGTGTCAACTTTAATCTGCTGGTTAACACCACACACCACCTGGGGTCTTCTCCAAACCCAACATGTTTAATCGTGAATTTTAAATTATATAACCAAGTCCTACTTAAGAACGCATCTAAGGACTTGCTAATCATAATTGTCTTGTATTAACAAATTTATGTTATAATAAAAATAATGCTCTGGCTACAGAGTTTAAAAATTATTAATTTGATGTCACCCTGCATTTTTAAATATATTGTTGTAATCTTTGAAACATAACGCTTTGTCATGTGGGGGTTAATTTAAGGAAATCCAGAAAGTCTAATTAGTTGGTGTTTAAAATATATATGATATCCCATCTAAAATTAGAACATATCTCTAAGGAATAATTAAATCACCTATTTTATTTGTACCAGATTTACCAATTAAACAAAAACCCTTGAAATAATGCATCCAGTTAAAGGTTTCTTACTCTTTGCTTTGAGGCATCATTAAATTAGGAAAAGTTTGATTTTTAACTTATGATCTAAACTCAAGGGTACAATTCATGTAATTTACATCCCCACCGTTAGAATTGGTCAGTAGGCATAGTAAGCATTCTTAAAAAGCCCTGTCTGAACTGCTGTGCTGCTCCAGGACGTCTGCTTCTCCCAGCGTCTGCACCCTCTCTAAATGCTCTAGCCTCAGAAAGCACAGAGCATGGAGACAGGGAAGGCAATGTGAACTGACTATAGGCAACACAGTACCATTTGGAGAAAATTTCCCCCTTCATCCAGAACTCATACACTCATCTAAATGCTGCATTCTCCATTGTAATAAAAACCTCCCAAATTGTATTATAAGTCCAACTTCTCTGTGGTAAGAAAATACCAAAATTGATAATCTCTTTCTTTCTAAATATTTTGCATCATTCTTTCCCCTAGTTGTTGCTGAGGAAATATTTTCTTATTACCAAGACTTGTTTATATAATTGTGCTAATATAATATCTTCCAATTTTATCGATAAAACAAAAATAAAGCATTTATATATGTAAGACTACATATGAGACTGCTTGCAAATATATTTTTCATGTTAAATACTACTTTTCTGTACTTCTGTTTCATGTATTTATTCTAAGCATCACTCTACTTTTAAAATCTCTTTGGTACAATAGCCTCAGTGAATGGTATCAAAATGAGACTCCATTGGAAAATGTTCTTCCCTGCCACAATAAATAACATCATAACTATAATCAGCCCTTTTTTTCTGTTAAGAACTATAAATTCTCCATGTTACTTTATAATTTGAAATTTATTGTCTCAAAAACACTACATATACTCATTCTGTGAAGATGAACTAAGAGATGGCTCTGATACTATCGTTTGTTTGTAAATGAGAATTAGTTTGCTTATTTTAAAATATTTAAAGCTTACATAAACCTCCTATGTTTTGTAAGCCGAGACGTTTGACCTCTTTACCTATTTTGGGAAGAGGATATTATACGCATTAATTCTATTAGTTGAGGTGTGTTTGAGTTCCTGCTATAGGTTAGGAAGTGTTTTAGGTGATGTTGATAATGAATATGCAAAAGGTCTGAATAGACCTCTCCTCAGCAGAGAAGACATGTAGGTGGCGTAGAAACACATGAAAAGATACTCTCCATCAATAGGAAATAGGAATTAAAACCACATTGAGATACTTGAACACACTAATTATAATTGCTTAAAAATAAAATGTGTATACAGAGAAGTTGGTACTCTCATACACCACTGGTGAGGATACAGAAAGGTACAGCTACTTTAGAAACAAGGTATAAATTCCTTAGAAAGTTAAGCATGTACTATACAGCTATTCCTCCTTTAATGGCCTACCTGTTTTAACGAGATTTACAAACCACCGATTGGACTTAGGACCCATCTTTTTTTTTTTGTACAGTTCAGTATATCTTGTTTATAGAGCCTCCATGTATTTGTTGTATTTTTGTTTATACAGTACTATAACTTTTGCTGATTGTACTGAATAGTACTATAGTTTTATGATCTAGCATACATTACAGTACTGCATGTAAAAGTTATAGAAATAAAAGCAAAGTCATCAGGTTAGAGTTTCCTTTGACTTCTTCTTTGTTCTGAATATTGTAATGTGCATACGTACTATGTACAATTCCTCATTTAGCAACCAGTTCACTTAACGACCCTGGTCACAGCAACTGAACTCAGTTGTTAAATGAGGAATGTCTGTATTTACTATATGGCCATGCCTAGCTAGTTTCCCGAAAGAAATAGTAATACATGTTCTCACAAAAACCTGTAAATGAACATTGATAGAAGCTTTACTCATAATCACTTAAAACTATAAATAACCCCCAAATTCTTCAACAGCTGAAAGAGTAAACAATATCCATCCAATGATACACTATTCAGCAATAAATAGAAACAGTATTCAAATAAGCCTCATTACAAAAATAGGTTTTCTCTAGTTTGGTCTATATGTTTTTTTCCCCTTGGCCTGTTTGCTCTGCTGAAATATACAAGATACTTAGATTTTTTTAAAAAGCCTGGCAGCATCACACTTCCTGACTTCAAAATATATTAGAAAGTTACAGTGATTAAAGCAGAATGGTGCTGGCATAAAGACAGGCATATAGACCACTGAGATGGAAGAGAAATTCTAGACATAAATCCATGCAAATGCAGTCAGCTGGTTTTTGACAAGATTGCCAAGACTACTAAATGAGGAAAGGATAATCCATCTTCAAAATACAATGTTTGGAAAACTGGATATCCCCGTGCAAGTGAAGGAAATTGGACCATTGTCTTACATCGTGCACAAAAAATCAACTCAAAATAGATTAAAAATTTAAACTTAAGATTGGTAGCTATAGAACTCCTTGAAGGAAACAGGAAAACCTTCATGCCATTGATCTTGGTGATGAATTCATGGTTTTACGAAAAGCAACAGTGGACAAGTGAGACTGCATTGGACTAAAGCTGCTGTGTACCACGGAAAACAAAGTGAAAAGGCAACCTACAGAATGGGAAAACATTTGTAAATCACTTATCAGATAAGAGGGTTATTTCTAAAATATATAAGAATTTTCTACAACTCAGCAATGAAAATGTTAACAACTCAACTTAAAAGTGAACAAAGGGCAGGAACAGATATTTCTCTGAACAAGCCATACAAATGGCCAGCAGGTCTATGACAAGATGCCCAGTGTCAATAAGCATCAGAGAGATGTAAATCAGAACCACAACGAGAAACCACGTCGTCCTCTGGACACCACCTCACAATTATTGTACTCATCCTTAAAACCAGAAGATAACAGAAGTTAATGAGCATGTGGAGAAATTGGAACCCATGTGCACCACTGGTTAGAATGCAAAACAGTGCAACCCTGATGGAAAAAAAATCCAGCGTTCCCAAAAAAGTTCAAAATAGAACCTATACTACTGTATAGTCGATCCAGTAATCCTGCTTCTGTGTATTGAATCAGAAGAAGTGAAACACTTCTATATTCATTACATCACTATTCACAACAGTGAAAAATTGAAACAATGTTGGTGTTCATGGATAGATGAAGAAATTGGTCTCTACATAAATGGAACATTACTTAGCCTTAGAAAAGGCAAGTCTACAATTTGTGATAAGATAGGTGAACCTTGAGGATATTATGCTAAGTGAAACTAAGGCAATCATAGAAGGACAAATTTGGCATGATTCCACTTGAAGGAGGCATCTAAAACAAACTCACAGAAGCAGAGTACAGCCAAGGCTGCCCAGGGGAGAGGAGGGAAATGAGGAGTTACTATCAGTGGGTATAAAGTTACAGTAATGCAAGATGAAAAAATTCTGCAGCTCTGATGTACAACATTGTGCCTACATTAACGATATTGAATGGTACACATTAAGTCTCCATGTGTTGTTTTTGGTATAATAAAATAAATACAAAAAATTCAGGGGTTGAGGATTTAGCATAGTGGTAGAGTGCTTGCCTAGCAAGCACAAGGCCCTAAGTTCAATTGCCAGCAACCCCCAAAGAAAGAAAAAAGAAAAAAAAATTTAAAGGAACACAGCATTGATGTATACGATAACCTACATGAATCTCAAATACACTGTGCCTACTGAAAGAAGTCCAACTCAAAGTCTGAAGATGGGATGACTCCATTTATATGGCATTCTGAGAAAATGAAAAGCTTAGTAGAATAGAAAACAGCTATGTGATTGCCAGAGGCTGGGGAAGAACCTGACTTCAAAGTGGATCACCGGGGAACCTGGGTAGGTGACAGAACTGAGTGCACTCCTCAAAACTGCACTAGATATGTGACTTCTAATTTCATGGAATTTATCTGAATGCAAACGAATTGTACTTCAGTTTCAAATTTTACATATTAACAGAACAAAGAAAGTATTATGATGTATAAGGAAAATAAAATTAATATCAAACTTTTCAATAACAGAGCTTTATTTCAGAAGAAAATAGAATGACATTTTAAGTATACTCTAAAGCTCATGACAAGGACGTGCCTTCCTTAGAAAAGGGACACCAACTGCCAGTTTGCAGAAACTTAGGAACTATTGCTTTCATAAGGCCTTCCTGAGGAGTTTACTAGATAGCAAGCTTCAGATAAGCAAGTGGATACAGATACATTGACATAGGACTGATGGTGAGCTTTAAATGTGTAAGTATGGCACTAAAATTAACGAAGATTGAGAGGGAGAGAGTATAGAATGAAATGACTATGTTTGAATAATGTAGCTAATATAATGATAAAAAATTAGGAATGGGGATTGGATATGGCATATGTCAAAATGTGTGAAACTAGTTTGAACAATCATAGTTGGTGGTGGTATTATTAAGATTGTTATTCTGAAACTGTTATTGTTATGTAACGTAAAACAAGCAAGTGGTTGTATTCTGTTATCCTCAGAATGCCAGCCCTTGAGAGCCAGCATTCTCAGTGTGAAAGAAGGGAGAGAGAACTGTTACTAAAATGTTTTTTTTAAATCTCTTGATCCCAAATTTGACAGAATTTCCAAAGTTCTGTATCTTGGGCTGGAGGAGTGGGTATAGGGGAAGTTCCCAGACCTGTTCATTCTGAAGGTCTAGAAACAGTGACCACCTCAGTTGCACTGAGAATCCCTGGGGACAGATTATGGAATTGATGGTATTATTTCCCACTGAAATAAACCAGTATTATTTGAATTAAAGGGTGATCCAGGTCTTGGGCAGGAAATGTGCCTGAAACCTCTTAACATCTCAGATGAAGGGATCAAAGACTACCGAGGTCCCTTTAGAAGATTGGGAGCCCAAGAAGCAAAGATGGGACAAATAAAGCTTTAATGTGACTCACAATTGCAGTGGACTAAAACATAAAATAGATCTAAATCCATGAGCATTTTTTATTAAAAGAGGTTTTGGGGGTTTTTTGGCAGTAGCTTTAGATTTACAGAAAAACTGAGCAGAAAGTAGAGTTCCCTTAAATCCCCCCTTCTCACTGTGCCCTCAGTTTCTCTTATTAACAGCTTGCTTTTGTGTGGTCCATTTTTACAATTGATTAGCCAATATCCATATGTCATTACTAACTAGAATCCATATTTTACATTAGGGTTTACTCTTCATGTTGTATGGTCCGGTCCTATGGATTTTGACAAATACATGATGTGGTTATAGTATCACACAGAATAGTTTCACTCCCCTAAAAATTCCTTATGTTCCTCATGTTCACCCCTTCCTCCCTCAAACCTCTGGCAGTCACTGATCTTTTTACTTTCTATATAGTTTTGCCTTTCCAAAAATGTCCTGGGCCTGGAATTATACAGTATGTAGCCCTTTCAGGCTGGCTGTTTCACTCACAATTTGCATTCAGATTTTCTTCTTGTCTTTCCCTGGCTTGATAGCTCATTTCTTTTTATTGCTGAATAACATCCTATTGTATGAATGTGAACAGTTTATCCATTCTCCTGTGGAAGGAGTTGCTTCCAAGTTTTGACAATTATGAATAAAGATGCTATGAACATTCATATGCAGGTTTTTGTGTATATTTAAGCTTTCAATTCATTTGAGTAAATATGTGAGAGTATGATTCTGGACCATATGATACAACTTTTTTATCAGAAACTACCAAACTTTCTTGCAAAGTGAGTCTTCTTTTGCATTCCTACTAGCAGTGAAAATGAGTTCTTGTTGTTCCACATCTTTAGCAACATTTGCTGATGTAACTAATTTGAATTTTATCCATTCTGAAAAGTGAGTAATGGTACCTTGTTTCAACTTGTAGTCTCCTGGGACATGTAACATTGAAGCATCTTTTCATATGTCTATTAGGCACTTGTATGTCTTCTTTGGTGGTTTGTCTGTTAGATCTCTTGGCTACCTTTATGTGGGTCTCTTTTTCTTATTATCGAGTTGTAAGAGTTCTTTGTATATTTGGGATACAAGTCCTTGGTCAAATATGTACTTTACATGTTTTCTCCTAGTGTGTAGTTTATCTTTTCATTCGCTGAACAGATTCTTTTACAGAGTAGAGTTAATTTTAATGAATTCCACTCTATCAACTTTTATATCTCATGGATTGTGCTGTTTATGTTGTATCTAAACACTCATTACCAGTCCAAGACACCTAGATTTTCTACCTTGTTATTTCCTTGAACTCTTATAGTTTTGGATTTCACATGTATGTACGGGAAACATTTTGAGTTTGTGAATAGTGTAAAGTCAGTGTCTAGATTGATATTTTTTGCACGTAAATGTCCAATTGTTCCAGCACCATTTTTGTTCTTATTTTTTATATATAGGCATATTTATTTGTATGTAAAAATGGCATTGTATACTTCCTTTTTTAAAACTAGTGCATGTTTGTAATACAGAATAGTGATGTTCATTTCTGGCAATTTGTACATGCCTATAACATATCTTGATCATTTTCATTCCCTTTCCTAAGGAATTGGTAACTCTAGGTCTGAGTATTCTGCCCCACTCTAGATAATCTGTCCTCAAACTAATTCTACATCACTGCTAATCATTCTCTATGTTACGTGAAGGTGTGGCTCCAATCCCTTCCTTACATGAGGGCTAAAGCAGTAATTGATGAAAATTTCGGGTTTCTCTTTGCAACTGTATTTGTGCAATTCTAGTACTTGCTGTCCCCACTTGGCACATAATTTTGCCTGCAGGAACTTAAAAGTGTTCGCTCATCCTGTATACATTTTGTGAAACTGCCTGTGACAGTTGTTTAAGATGGCTACTCTTGACACTGGCATAAGACAGTGATTTTGGTGAACCAGGTTTTCTGAGAGTCCTTAACCATCCCAAAGTACATGAAGATATAACTGTGTACTTACTGACTCTCCTAGGCTGTAAGCCCCTGAAACTTCTCTGTTTAACTGTTTCCTAATGTCCTAGGTGTGTGCTACACTTGTACTCTATAACTGTTCCTTTTTGTATATAAAGAAGTTCTTGCACGCATCGTGGAAAGACTTGGTTTTACGATGTTTTTTCAGTGAGAATGCTTACTGACACAGAAGTGCACTCACATATTCATGATTATCTACAGAGAGAGCCTGTAGCTCAAGCCCTCCCCACCCCCACCCACAGTATATTTTTGACAAAATGGACAGTGGGATTTTAATGTCTTCTCAGAAGATACTTTCAAATTCTGGGGCTTTCTGATTGATGTTTAAAAATGCTTCTAGTCATTTGAGTTTAAAATTACAGGGAAAGCCGCCTGGACAGACCACCCAGGTTGGGTTCAAAGACATGCGCTACGGCAGGTGCTCTCCAAATAGAGCTGTCTTTCAAACGAGGGTACTGAGTGGACAAGTTTTTCCTGACCCTGAGAGTTTAGGTTCCCCCTTCCTTTTCTCCTCATCAGAATGTAGTTTCTTTGTGGAAGTTTCTTGGGAAGGGTTTTGTGGCCACGAGCTTCTATAGAGGCACATTCCACCCTTAACACTAAAGGAGTTTTCTTAACATGGAGCCTGGAGGCATTCAGGAGGACAGACTCTCACATTATGTGGTGTTTGCTTTTTATGTACATGTTTGTTTATGCTTCATTGTAGCTCACTGGAGATTTGAGGCAAGTCATTGGAATTCCACTGAATAAAACAGAAGAATAGAAATTAAAAATCAAGGCCATAAAAATATAGATCAAAACCTAGGTAAAATTATAGAGCTATAATGTCCTACACATTGTTCTAAACATAATAACCTATATATATAGTTAAAAAGTCATTGGGAATCTGTAATTTTATGCATTAACCCTACCATAAAGCTCTATGCAAAACTGTAGTATTGGCATAAAGATGGAATTATTGGTTAGACTAGGAAACCAGGGAATGTAGTCTCCATATAGTTATGAGAAAAGGGATATTTTAAACCAGCAGAGAAAGGACAAGTTATTCAGTTACTTCAGAGAGGGGAGTGATGAATTGAGGTTCTTGCCTGACACACACCAAAATAAATTCAAAATGAATTGATTTAGAGTAAATTAGAAAGTCATAAAGTTTTCACACAGTGATACCTCAAAAAATACAAATGAATAGTTTTAAAGAACTTTAAAGCATAAGAAGAAGGGCAGAAAAAATTGAAAGAGAAGCTTGTAGACTACATAAAATTCTATAGCTTCAATATATTAAAATGCATTAAAAATAGCATAAGCAAAAATGAAAGAAGAGGGTCTGGGGATTTAGCTCAGTGGTTAGAGTGCTTGCCTTGCAAGCACAAGGCCCTGAGTTCAATCTCCAGCACCAAAAAAAAAAAAAAAAGGAAAGAAAGTAATTGGAAAATATCAACATGTATTAACCCTTTGTTATATGTATAAAGAGAGGATCTTTATATATCGTTTAAAAGATGAAAACCTTCAGTAAAAATATAAAACTAGATAACCAGAACCATTATCAAAAAGGTAAGTATAAATAGCAACCATGTTTTAGGGGAAAAAAAAAGTTAATCTCTGCCTTTTACCATCTCCCAAATAAAGTTTATATTGTGGATTTAAAGTACCAGAAGTAAATTTAAAAGAATATTTTTGTAATCTGGAAATGGAAAAGCCCTTCTGACAGAAAACCCAAATATGCTGAAGGAAATCTTGACAGATTTTAACACATTAAAAATTAAAAGTTCTTTATGACAAAAAAGCTAAAAGAGAAATTTAGATAGCCACTAAAAAAATTATTTGCACCCTATCATCAAAGGTTAACATCTGGATTATCAGTGAAGAGCCATATAAGCCAATAAGAAATAGACAGATATCCCAACAGAAAAATGAGTATTAATTCCACAAAATATAGATAGACATAGCAAACAAACACTGAAAAAACTTTAATCATACTACTAGTAAAGAAATGCAGCCTTTTAAAATATTTTAATTAGTGATCAAATTGGTAAATACGTGTTTTAACAAGATTATCCAGTGTTGGGGAAAAAAAACTTCTGGGTGTAAAATATGATTTTAAAACCTTTTTTTGCCTTCTTTGGGGGGATGCTAGAGATTGAAATCAAGGCCTAGTGTTTGCTAGTCCAGCACTCTACCACTGAGCTAAATCCCCAGCCTCCTTTTTTTGGCGGGGAGGAAGTGTAAAAACATTTTTGAAGGGCAATTTGAATTTACATTGCCTACCAAAAGCCTTAAAAATATTCAGTTCCTTTGAGCCATGTTATCATTGCTAAACATTTATCCTGAGGAACTGGCAGAGTTGGGAGTGGTTTGTTCAGCAGCTGTTGTGGACGTAGGTTGTGCCATGTCTTCCTGGCATTTCATTCTCATCCTGTGTCTGCAGTCTCCAAGCACACAAAATGCCGCCTCCACCACAGAACCTGAGAATGCCCAGTCTTTGCTTCCTAGTCATCATGGTGTCTAGGATGTAGGCGTTTGAGCAAGACCTTACAACCCAGTATGCCCACTCTAGGTTTTTACTGACGCTAACAAAGCAAGAAGCTAGGACATCCCAAACTCTAGCCTTTTAACAGTTGGAGGCAGTTGTGTCTAGGATCCAAAGGCACAGTGTCAATTGAGATTGTGCTATTTGGTCCGTAGTGTTTGGGTTCTATTTGGTTGGGTTCAATAGTGTGTGACTTGAGAATTAGACCTGGAACTGTAAGGTCTGTGCCTAAGTTTTCCAAATCTGTGATATATCCAATACCCTGTGAATTAATTTTCTTTCCTTTTAAATCAACTGGAGTATTTTTCTCCTGGGACTTGCCACCAAGAAGTCTGACTGTTTAAAGAAAAAAAGTATTATTTATAATACTGAAAACTGGACATAGCAATAAGAGATTGAACTAAATTTTGTGTCTATAGAATGAAACACTATTCAATCCTAAAAATCATGTCATGTTTCTCAGTTTAAGAATTTTAATCTGAAGAGAAATTTAGAATAAGACTTCAGACCCTTAGAAAATTGTTGGAAGACTTCAGAAACCATACCAAACAGATCCACAGGGAGTACTTTCAAGCCAACTCACATTAGAAAGGAATAAACTCATGGTACCCACACAGCTCTGGTGTACCTGGGGAGCCACAAAATGGCGTATCTGAAGCTGCAAAATTAGATACTAGAAAATTGAATCAAGAGGCACAGCTTACCCCACTGCTCCAGGAAGCTGTAAAATTGACCCTGGAATGCTGCTGAAGGAAACTTTCAGATTTCCATACCTTGCTTAAGAGCAACGACAGCCAAGGGAAAATGTCCTTGACTCACTTTCAATTTCCAGATCTTGGAGATTATTGTTTATGTGAGGAAGAATAAAAAGCTTGCATGTGCATAGAATATCTAGGGAAGGATGTGTGAACCAGTGTCTATGGTGATTTTTAAGGCTAGGGATATGAGTAAGAGGGAGATGCTTTTCTTCACACACCCCCTTTCGTATTGTACTGTGATGGTCTTCACCTGCTCAGAGGTTACCAAGTTAAACTTTAATTGCTCCTTAGCTTGGTAGTTTCCACTGGCCTCTAAGGAAACCCACTCTCAGTCTCTAAGGGAACCTACGAGGCTGTCAGAGAGGAGGGAGCCACAGAGATGCTGGGCCCGCATTTCTGCTTTAGCCAGACCAGCTCTGACTTTATCTGTTTTGTGGATTAAACTTTGGAATAAAATTGTGTTTAAAGAAAGTATTTTGTTCCTCTTTTTAAAAATTTGAGAGGCTGGGGATTTAGCTCAAGTGGTAGAGCACTTGCCTAGCAAGCACAAGGCGCTGAGTTCGAGCCCCAGCACAATAAATAAATAAATAAATAAATGATACTAAGGTTGAAGAATACGAAATATCACTGAAAACTGTTTATTATGTATTTATTAAGTATATATATTTATAAGAGTAGGAAAAAGACTTAAAGTAAAAATACCAAATTTTCTTCTCTTAATATTATTTTACTGTTTCTTTGTCCTTCTCTATTCCTAAGTTATTACAGTTTGTCTTATAATCACAACTGCATTTTTTAAAATTAAAAATAAAAACAATCTTGAAATTTTAGGCAAATTATCAAATAAATGAAACACTGCTGACTTACATTTGTGAAGGATTTCCTACTCAGAGCCCCCAACCAGTGCATCCTGAATGTGTTAGCATGTAGGACAAGGCTTTTCTGTTTAGTCCTTAGGAAGAGCGGGGATGCTATTGGGAATGGTGTTGTTTTTCTAATTTCTTTCTCGTTGAGTTCACTTTTGGTATATAGGAATACTATTGAGTTTTGTATGTTGATTTTGTATCCTGCTACATTGCTAAATTTGGTTATTAATTCTAGAATCTTTTTGGTAGAGTTTTTGAGTCTTCTATGTGAAGGATCAGGTCATCTGTAAGTAATGATAATTTGATTTCTTTCTTTCCTACACATATCCCTTTTGTTTCTTTCCCTTGCTTGATTGTTCTGGCTAATGTTTCAAGTACTCTGTTGAACCAGAATGGTGAGAGTGAGAGCATCCTTGTCTTGTTTCTGATTTTAGAAGGAAAGCTTTCAGCTTCTCCCCACTTAAGAAAATGTTAACCATTGATCTGTCATAAATGGCTTTTATCACATTGAGGTAAGGTTTTTGTATCCCTATTTTCTTCTGGGTTTTTTTTTATCATGAATAGATTTTGTCAAAAGTTTGGTTTTGTGTTTTTGTTTTTTTGGGATTTTTGGTGCTGGGGATCAAACTCAGGGCCTTGTGCCTGCAAGGTAAGCACTCTAAACACTGAGCTAAATCCCCAACCCCTTTGTCACAAGTTTTTTCTGCATCTATTGAGATGATCATGTGATATTTCTCCTTGCTTGTATTTGTGTGGTGTACTACTTTATTGATTTGCATATGTTGAGCTATCCTTGCATCACTGAGATGAAACCCTTATGTGGTCATGATGTATGATCCTTTTAATAATTTGTTGCATCTCTTTGCCAGTATCTTATTAAGGATTTTTGCATGTATGTTGATTTAAAAGATTGGCCTGTAGATTTCTTTTTTAGTTGAATCTTTGTCTGGTTTGGGAATCAGAGTGATGCTGGCTTTCAGCAGTTTGGAAGTGAGCCTTCCCTTTCAATTTCATTGAAGAGTTCCAGGAATTAGATCTTCCCTGAGGTTCTTGTAGATTTCAGCAGTGAACACATCAAGTCCTGGGCTTTTCTTAGTTGGTAGGTTTTTTATTGAAACCTCAATTTCATTTCTTGTTATTGGATTGTTCAGAATTTTTATGTCTTCTTGGTTCAGTTTTGGTAGTTCATATGTGTCTAAGAATCTTCCCATTTCTTCAAGATTCTCCAATTTGTTGGAGTACAATTTTTCATAGTAATTACTCATGACCTTCTGGATTTGGGCAGTATCTATTGTGATTTCACGTTTTTCATTTCTGATTGCATTGATATGAGTCTTTTCTGCCCTTCTTTTGAGAAGTTTGGCTAAAGGTTTGTCTACCTTGTTTATTCTTTGAAAGAACTGACTCTTTGTGTATTTTTTATCTCAATTTATTAATTTTCACTCTAATCTTTATGATTTCCCTCCTTAAACTAGGTTCACATTTGAACTGTCCTTGTTTTTTGAGTATTTTGAGGTGCATCATTAGGTTATTTGCACTTATTCTGTTTTTCTAATGTTAGCATGGACTGCAATGAAGTTCTCTCTTAGGATTGCTTTCATTATGTCCCATAGATTCTGGTATGTTGTATTGGCATTTTTGTTTTGATCTAGGAATTAGTTAATTTCTTTCTTGATTTCTTCAGTGGCCCACTGAATGTGCAGGAATGTGTTATTTAATATCTAGGAATTTATATAATTTCTGTAGTTTCTTTCGTGATTGATTTTTAGCTAGTGCACTGATAGTATACACGGGGTAATTTCTATTCTTTTTTATTTATTTAAGCAAGCTTTCTGGACTAGTATATGATCTACTTTGGAGAAACTTCTGTGTGCCACTGAGAAGAATGTGTGCTCTGTTGTAGAATGATAGAACACTCTATAGATATCTATTGAGTACATTTGTTAGAAGGCACAGTTTGACTCTAATATTTCTCTGTTGATTTTTTGTTTAGTTGATCTGTCTTTTTGTGAAAGCAGGGAGTTTAGATCATCCACATGACTGTGTTGGTGTTTATTTGATCTTTTATGTCCAGCACTGTTAGTTTTATGAAATTAGGTGCCCTGATATTTGGTGCATATGTATTTACAATTGTTATCTCTTTATGTTGAATTGTTCCCTTAACTAATGCATAGTGACTTCTTTGCCTCTTCTGATCAGTTTTAGCTTGACATTCACTTTGTCTGAAATAAAATTGCTATCCCTGCTTGCTTTTGGGGTCCTAGTACGTGAAATACTGTTTTCCATCCTTTGATTTTTTTTTTTCCTTTGATTTTTTTATCTACAAATTTCCTTTTGGCTTAGAAGACTTTCTTTAATGCAACAGCTTGTTGGATTCTGTTTTTTGATCCATCTGCCAATCTGTGTCTTTTAATTGGGGATTGTGGCCATTTAGTTGAGCATTATTATGGAAAGTTACTGATTTATTCCTATCACTGTTTCCATTTTCTATTGTTCACTCCTTTATTTTTCTCTTGTTTAACTACTCAACTTCACTGATGTATTTATTCCTTCTGATATTTTGGTTTGGTTAGCTTCATTGTCTCTGCCTAGGATGTTCTTTGAGTATACTTTGGAGGGCTGGTTTAGAGTTCATGTATCTCTTAAGATATTCTTTGTCATGGAATATCCTTATTCCTCCATCAATTTTGAAAGATAGTTTTGCAGGACATATTAGTCTGGGTTAGAGGTTGTTTACTTTTAGGCTTGAAACACTTTACTCCAAGCTCTCCTGGCCTTTAGAGTTTGTGTTGACATGTCTGCTGTAATCCTAGTGGGTTTAACTTTATATGTGATTTTTTTGCTTTTCTCTAACAACTTTTAAGATTCTTTTTATTGAGCATGTAGAATTTTAACTATGGGAAGTGAAGCTTAGGTATTATTATCTCAGTTTCATAAATGAGCAAATGGATGCTAAGATGTTAAATTAAAAATTTGCTAAACTCTTGAATGGTAGAACTAGGATTCTAACCTAAATGCATCTTTTTCCTGTGTCTCTACTCTTCCCAGTATACTCTACTGTAACTAGATTTCAGAAACCTATCGATTATGTGAAGCAAGGTACAACTATATCAAACATGATTACAAGTATAACAGATACTGCCTTTATCACTCTAACTGGAGCAATGTCCCTGTGAGGACAATGGACTGCTCTGCTGTATCCACAAAGCACAGTGCTGTTGAATGAATCAGTGGTCTTCAGATCTGTGGTTTTCAGCTCCGCTCACACCGAGCTTTGGTCCTTTGCAAGGACCAAATTTCCTAGTTTGCTATCTACTCTTTGATTATTAAGAAATTATCACATAGACTCATAAATTTATTTCTACTGTCTGCAAGTGCAACCAATAGAAATTAGTAAGAGGTCTTTGGTACTAGTGAATTTTGGATAAAAACAAACAGCGTTTATATCTAGATGATGGGCCTTGGCCCTACTAGTATTTGATTTGGTTTTTTAGAGTAACTTTTATCCCTGGCCTGTTCCTTTTCTACCATTTGTTTTGTGTACTTTAAAGTATTTGGAGAGGAGCTGCTCCAGTTTTACAGTGGTGTTTTTCTCCTCCTGTTAGGTCCCTCTGCAATGCAATCAACGTTTACTACCTCACCTGCAGCAACTGTTCAGAAAACTGCACTGATGTTCTGCTTAGTAACAAGATTACCTTCTTAATGGACCTCCTGACACACCAGTTGATGGTATGTAACATGACTGCTTTGACTTAGAAGCAGTTACAATTTGAGAAATATTCCCTATGAAGAAAACGAAAAGAATTCAGCTTTTTTATCCTCCAGATTAAAAGAAGAAAAAGGTTAGAAGGGTAAAACAGGGACTAGCGGAGAAATCTCTATAAAGTATTTGAAGATTTTGTATTGGATTTGCCTAAGCTCCAGTGTTCAGTGGATAACAGGCATGTAACATTTGCTGAGAAGACAAGTTGACATGAGTAGACTTGGCTTTGGGAACTGACGGACCCAGTGCCAAACCTCTAAAGCCTCAGGAATGAGTGCTATAGAAAGAAGAAAGCTGGGAAGTCCTCACAACTCTCACCAGCTTAGTTAGAAGGTCAGTTTAAAAAGGATTTTATGGCTTTTTAGATTTTTTAATTAAGAAACTCCTCTATCAGAAAGGGACAAACCTGTTATACTTTTGAAATGGCAGCAAGCAGGCAATGGTGGCCTGAAATTTTACTTCAGTTCACAGATGTCAAAAGAGGTAAGCTCCGTGTAATATCCAGAGGTTTAGGTCTGTCAACTGCAGTCTCCAGAACAGAGCACTGAGGCCAGAAGTTTCCTGGGGAAGTTTCTGAGCCCCTGAGGTATTGGCACAACATTGCTCTCAAGCTACAAGTTTACAACACAGGAGATTTATTTTAAACACTTTGTGTGTGTGTGTTTGTGTGTGCGCGCATGTATGTGTGCTGGGGATTGAACTCAAGGCCTTGTGCTTGCTAGGCAAGCGCTGTACCACTGAGCTAAATCCCCAACCCCAGGAGATTTATTTCTCAGAACTGCTTTACTTTTATTCATCACACAGTTGTAATAGTTCTTCCTTAAACTCTATCCCTTTTGCTCCTTTTCTTACTCCCATCAGTTCCTACATATTTTGCAGACCTTAACTGAGGCATGGTGACACTTTCTTCATGAAATCTTCCCCAACCTAACTCTTTGCCCAAGTGCAGGTTAGGAATACTTATGTGACTCCAGCCATTCATCTCTTGCAGAAGTGATTACATCGAATTGTAATGATTTTCTTGTCCATTCCGTACTAGGCATAAGTTGATGAGGACAGCAGGTAACTTTACAATTAGTAGCATTTAAATTGTGAAGGAATAAGCATGATGGCTTATAGAAAAAGTATTTTCTATTTTTAGTTTCAAAAACCACTATTCTTATAAAGGCATCACGAGCCCATTCATTTATTCTCTCACTCAATAATGATTACATGCATGCTGTCTCCAGTTTCAGAGAAGCACAGAATATAATCCCAAACTTCCAGGAAATCCCCGTACAGGAGTAAGAACAGACAAATAGATGACGTTGTCACAACTTGGGCTGCTATAACAACATACCGTGGCCTGGCTAGCTTACCTTCAAAAGGAATTTATTTCTCACAGTCCTGAAAGCTGGAAGCCTAAGCTGACGGTGCCTGTGTGGTCAAGCTCCTATGGACTCTCTTGTGGACTGCAGACCTCTGCCTTCCTCCTGTATCTTCACATGGTACAGCAGAACGAGCTCACTGTGCCTCTTCTTAGGGCACTAATCCCACTGAGGCCACCACCTCATGACCTAGTTACCTCAAAGCCTTGCTCCACGTAGTGTCACATGGCATTAAATGTCAGCATTTGGATTTCGAGGGACACAGATGTCCAGTCTATAACACAGACACTCTATGGTGTAGTAACAGCCTGCACAGATGCTGTGGCATGCAGAGGAGGATATTTTGTGACTCTGCCTGGGTTGTCACAGAAGAGGAACATCTGAGCTACTTCCTAGCTCTTTATAATAGCCATCATTCATTAATGATAAATTAGCCACATGCCAGGAGTGTGTTCATACCTTGGTTATTCTCCTCTTCCTTGAAACCCATACTGTCCTTTGAGAAATATATTCCCTTGCTTTTGACCTCAAGGTTTCTTGACATTCAGAAAAGCTTTTAATCTCTCGGCCGATGATTTCACCACACTCTATGTTTATTCTGCTCTGTGCATTTTGCTCATTTTGGAACTGGGATCTAGGGACATTTGTTTGCCAAACACACTTTCTCCCTCCTTTCCTGATACGTGGCACTTCCTGATTTTTTTCAAGTCCATTTTGGCTCTGTATTCTGTAGCTGTCAATTCTAATGTTGCTGTGACTGAGTCTGTGGCACCGGAGGTTATGTATCCTGGCTTCGCATGGCTGGTGATAGTCATTTTATGCTTCTGGAAATCACTTGAGTGCATTTTCATTTTTCTTGCTAACTGGTTTTAATGTACATGTTACTGAGATACAGACCACTGACTTGTTAGTTCTCTTTAAATAAGGGATAAAAAATAGTCATCAATACATTTCTCAGAAGGAAAATAAGAAAAGCACAAAAGAAGCTAATTGGGATCTGGCAGAATTGGTTAGCAGGTACTCCAGTCTTTCTGTTTCGTGGAAAACCTATGGCAAACCTAGAAGCTTGGAAGACAGTTTTCTTCCAATCTAGCTACCTGGAATTTGTTTTACCACTCTGGTATTTCATTTCAATTCACTGTTCAGACGCTATGGTTACAGAGGTGAATGTAACAGCATTTCTTTACTCTAGAAGCCCACAGCTGAAAAGTAGAGAAATTGCACACATAATATCAGAGCCAAGCTGTAGACAGTTCTGTAATATCCTGAGAGCCAGAGCACCCCAGAGTGCCTGACACACAACAGGCGCTTGTGAGTGAATGAACGAATGAATGAACCAGCGAACAGATTCTACTCTGGGCTGAACTGGGTTTGGGGAAGAAATTGGATTTGATTATGACTTGAATATGAATAGAACTTTGACAATTCTGGGTGTATTATTTTTACAAAATATAAATAAAACTTTATGCTTTTTATTGCAATATAAATGTAAGGTAGGATTTCAAGGATAGGCTCTCAGGAAATTTCTTTGGATCCTTCAAAACTAGTTCATTTAGGCAGACTTCCCCTAGAAATGAAGGCTAACATCAATGTATTATCTTCCACAGAGTATAAAAGCTTTAAAATATATTAAGCAGATTTGTTCTTTCACTCATGAATTATTAAGCATCTTCTGTGGGCCTGAGTTATTCTAATATGTAGAACAGTAGACCTGTAGCCTCAGGAAGTTTCTGTAAAGAGACCAGACACACACATTGGAAGGTAATAAAAGACCAGTGAAAAGACTAAGATGGCAGAATGGGAAGGTAGCCTTGGCTCTCATCTTCCCAAGAGACGCTGACTTAACAATCCACTGGCCAGCATACCTTTTATGAGAACTCCAGAAACTAGTTAAGAAATTGCAGTAGCACAGGCAAGCTCAAGGCCAACAAAAGCCACACTGAAACAGGTAAGAATAGCTGTTTCACTCTACTTTTGATTAAGCCTCTCTGCAACGCAGCACACCTTTGCCCTAGCTCAAAGTGTCTTGGGATGGGATGGGGCAGGGCATAAGGTAGGAAGAGAAAAGTGGAAGCTGAGGCCAGTGTTTCAGCTTTTTAGGGTGCCGCATACCTGCCTCTGAGCTGACAGACTTCGCACGGTTTGGATGTCTGGTGGCTGCTGAATCCAGACCACACCAGGACAGCTTGCTGTAGCACCAGAAGGTGTGCAGCACCAATAAGGCCAGGGCAGCTTGGCATGATCTGGAGAAGGCACTCAGCTCTGAGCTTCTCCCTCAGAAATAAGAAAGAAGAATGGAGTGTGTAATCAGTGGTCCTGTTTTTTAGAGGGACGCTATGGGACTCCTGGCTTTCTCACTTGTCTTGGGTGCTCACAGGCACCCAGTCTACTTTGGATGCTACTAAGAGCAAAAGAGGGCAGGATGACTTACTCCTGTGGAACCAGAGAACATACAGTGCTGCAAGCAGACATCAGAGGAAGTAAGAGATTTTGGCCTCCCAAAAGAGAAAGTGGCCAGCACTCTCTATGCACATGATCTGGAGAAGCTATATGCTCCCAGCAAGTTTCATGGGCACCCAGAATCTCTACCCAGACTGACTGGTGAGGGCCTCTCCCTGTAGGAAGCTAATTCATAAAGACTGGGAGAAGTGACTGCTTTTCCAATGTAGAGATTCCCATAAAAAATTATAAGATACACAAAGAAACAGGGAAACATGGGCCAAATGAGAGAATAAACTAAATCTCTATTAACCAATCCTAAAAAAAGGAGATATTTTGATTACCTGACAAAGAATATGAAACAGCTATCATAAAGGTGCTCTATAAGTTCAAGAAAACATTGCATGAGAAAAGTGAGAGTATCAACAAAGATAGAAAATATTTAAAAGAACCAAACTGATTTTGGAACTAAAGAACATAATAACTGCATTGAAAAATTCACTCCAGGGGTTAAACAACAGACTTGAGGGAGCAGAGGAAAGAATCAGCAAATTCAAAGACAGGTCATTTGAAATTCTCCAGTCAGAGGAACAAAAAGAAAAAATTCAAAAGAATGATGAAAGCCAGCAGCACTTACGGGATATCGTCCAGCAGACCAATATATGCAGTATGGAAGGAACAGAAAGAGAAGTGAGAAGGCAGAAAGTTCACTTAAAGAAGTATCGGCTAAAACCTTTCCACATCTGCACAAGGTAAATGGGTATTCAGATTTAAGGTGCTTAGAGGATCCCAAAGAAGAGAAACTCAAAGAAATACACACTGAAACACATAATAATAAAGTTACTAAAAGTCAAAGAATGATGAAAGTAGCAAGAGAAGTGTGCCTTGTCGAGTCCAAGGGCACACACATAACAGTCGGCTACTTTCCCAGCAGAAACTCAGAGCCAGAAGGGGGGGCAGTAGTGCAAATCTGATTAACTCATCTTTGATAAGACTGCCAAGAATACATAGTGGGGGAAACAACAGTCCTCAAGAAATGATGCTGGGAAAATGGATATCCACATGCAAAAGAATGAAATTGGACCCATATTTTACACCACACGTAAAATCAACTCAAAACAGATTAAGCAGGTAAATGTCGGTCTTGAACCTATAAAGATTCTTAGTAAAAATATAGGGGGAACCTTCCTAACATTGATCTTGGCAATGATTTCTTGGATATGACACTCAAAGTACAGGCAATAAAAGCAAAAATAGATAAATGGAACTGCATTAAGCTGAGAAGGTTCTGCACAGCAAAGAAAATAACAAGAGTGAAAAGACAATCTACAGAATAGGAAAAATATTTGCAAACCATATATCTGATAAGGAGTGCTACAGTCCTAATATGTGTGTCTCCCAAAGATGCATATGTTGAAACCTAATCAACAATGTGATGGAAAGCTGGGCATGGTGGTACACACCTGTAATCCCAGCCCTCAGGAGGCTGAGGTAGGCGAATTGCTGTGAGTTTGAGTTTAAGAAGTATCTATGCTTGGGCTACATAGTGAGTTCAAGGCAAGCTTGAACTACACAGTGAGATGCTGTCTCAAACAAACAAACAAAAAAGGATGGAATCGGGAGGAAGCATCTTTGAGAGGTGATTAGATCAAGATAGTGGAGCCCTCCTGAGAGGAATTAGTACCCTCCAAAAGAGATGCCAGAGAGCTGAGCCAGAAAGTGGGGCCTCATCAGACACAGAATGTACCATACGTTGATCTTGGACTTCGGTATTTTGCTACAGCATCTTACACAGACTAAGATAGGAGTTCATATCCAAAACATATGGAACTACAACTCATTTGTAAAGTACACTTAAGAAATCCAATTAAAAATAGTCTTGAACTAGATGTGGTGGTGTACGGCTGTGATCCCAGCACTCTCAGAGGCTGAGGCAAGAGGAGCCTAAGTTCCAGCCTGATCTGGGCGACTTAGCAAAACCCTGTCTCAGAATAAAAACAAAAAGACTGTACACTACAACTGAATGAATGTGGATGCTGCATTAGGTGAAATAAACTAATCACAACAGGAGAAATACTGCAGGAATCCACTTATAAGAAGCATCTATGCCTCGCAAGCACAGGCCCTGAGTTTGATCCCCAGCACCAAAAAATACAAAAGAAGTATCTAAAATAAACTCATGGAAACAAAGTGGAATGATGGCAGTCAGGGAGTGAAAGGAGAGAGAAACAAGAGGAGTTGTTTAATCACTATAGAATTTCTGTCGTAAAAGAGGAAAATTTTCTAGGGCTCTGTTTTACAATAGCTAACAGTATTGTAATATATACTTAAAAATTGATTAAAAGGGCTAGTTTATATTACATGTGTCATACCATTTATAAAACCCAGTGAAAGCACTATGGAGTGCTATGAAAATATATTTGATAGACTTTTATTAGTGTTGGACAAGATCTAAAGAGTCCAGTGTACTGATGACCAAACTGAAGTGTAGAAAAGGGATCACACAGCTACCGAGGTGAGAACCAGGAAGTAAACTCGAAGTGGACCCTTGTCTCCTAAGTCCCTGTCCAGGATGTCCCTTCCTATAAACTAAACTGACATGATCTCACTTTATTAAGTAGAGAAATGAAACCAAGCAAAATTTTTGTGACTTTGATTTTATACATGTTTAACATTGTCATTTGGGTAGAATATACTGAAGAACCATTTAATTAAAAGATTTATAATTTCTTCATGTTTCATTGTGTTTTAAAAAGCATTAAATATTTTATTAGAGGTCCTATTTTTAATTCATAGTGACCTGTTCTTTATGAAATATTTAAAGAATATGGTGATAATCGTGTGTATGTATTTTCTGGAGCCAAGGAGGTTGTTAATTGAAAAGCGATGTACAAACCTTAAATAATTGATAGGATACTATTGAACCAAAGAGGCTGTTGGTGAGCTCTTCAGCAGGGTGACAAGAAAGCCTGAATGCAGCCAAAGGAAGTTTGAGTGCAACCTTATAGGAGGGGAATATTTTTCCCTTGGCGTATGCAGAGCCATCCAGGTGCCTGGTGACTGTCATTACAGCAGGAGGCCTGGAGCTCGCCACTCGCTGTCTTGTTTCTTCACGCTGAGGAGCCAGAGCGTAGACTCCATGGCTAATTACACAGGAGCAGTCTTCCTGGTGCCACCTGTACCTTGCTTCCCTCTTTCCTCATTGTGTTGGATTTGCTTGGCTTGTCTGCTACACCTTGCCTTCTCCCTCATCATGAATGCGAGCTCTGCTCCTGTTCATCAGGCTATGTGTCTTATTGGCACAAAGAGTTTTAGAACTGGAGAGGAGGTCTTCACAGTGTCTGGTTAACACATTCCACTTGTGCAAAAGAGGACAGTGGACCTTAGAATAGAAGAGAGATGGGAGACAGGTGAGGTGAGTGCTGCCGAAGCTCCCCAGCCTGTTCCAGAATTCAGATGCCCAGATCCCAGCAGGCCTTCTTTCTACTCAGTTGCTTGCTATGCTGTTGACTTACATTTGCTGAGAACAACAAAGGTACATTGTGACTGGCATGAAGATTTACTTTCAAACCTACTTTCAGAATTCACTAGTAAAAGGCTGTGGGTGAGTTACAACTCCATTTATCTTTTGGGTAGTTTAGATTTGGTTGGGGATGGACACTGGACAGAAAGGATCTGTTGGGGAGAGTTTCCCGATGCTGTGACTTTTAGCCTGAGGGCAGGCTGTTGTTGGTGCCACCTGGGCTAACTAGAGCTCCAGAGGAAACCAGTCTCTGTAACCTGAAAACCCAGAGGACAGAACTCAGGCAGAGGCAGCTGCTAGGGTGTGAGGAGGATATACACAAAGCAGAGGTCCATGTCTATGGCCATACCACCCTGAACGCGCCTGATCTTGTCAGAAAGGAGAGGTACAGACAGGGATATCCTGTAATTATTTATAAATACTGTGCAGGTGTAAGATAGTATGCAGACTCCACACACTTCAACTAGAGACCGGGGAAATGAACTGAGATTCGAACTGCTGTCCATGAATAATTTCGCGGTTTGAGTCCAACCAAGTCAAATGCCTGCTTAAAAAAAAAGTCAACATTTGCCAGAGAAATGTAACAGTATCTAGATTCTCTGGGACTTACCACTCACAGTGTCCGGGATTGCTTAACATGCAAAGAAAAAGAAAGTAACTTTTGTGGGGAGGTGGGTGCTGAGAATTGCTCCCGCAGCCTTTGCACTGAAGTGTATCCCCAGTCCTTTTTTCATTTTGTATTTTGAAATAAGGTCTTACAGAGCTAGGAAAACTTGAATCCTTCTGTTTTAGCTTCCCAGGGTGCTGGGAATACAGGCCTCTGTCACTGTACCCAGTTTAACATATCATTTAAGAGTTAAGACAGTTACTCGAGGCCAACCTTAAAGTGACATAGATATTAGAATTAGTAGGCTGGGTACTGGGTATGGTGGTGCTCACTTGTAATCCCAGCACTCAAGAGGCTGAGGGAGGAAGATCATGAGTTCAAGGCCAGCTTGGACTAGGGTATAGTGAAACCCATTGTGAAAAACAGAAAGAACAAACAAGGATATTAAAACAACTACTATGACTGAGCTTGATGATGATGGAAAAGTTGCTGGTAATGAACGAAAAGTGTGAAATGTCAAAGAAACGTAAAGAACCAAATGGAAAGTCTAGAACTGAGAAAACAATAACTGAAATTTAAAATTCACTGTATGAATTAATCAGTGAGAAGGAATGATGAAAAGCAAAAATTTCCATGAATGCAGAGGAGAGTCATCAGTGCATGCAGACATAGTGGACAGAGAATGAGAAACAAGAGGTTTCAGGAACCTCGCAGTAGCCCTCCTCACAGAGGGAAGGGGCTCCTCAGCAAGAAACCTGGGGAGCACCACTTGGACCGGATTCTTGGAGCTGGCAGCCCTACAGCAGGGTGTTTCAGTGCCACTCAGCTGCTGGCAGTGCACACATGGAAACTCTCAATCTTGCTTCTGGGGTGTCTGCAGAACGAATAACCACCACCTGCTTACAGGGAAGCAGTGGGCAACCCAAAGTGATGAACATTCTGTCACATAACTGACAGCAGTACAAAGACCAAAAAGTCCACAGAGGAGACTCGGGTGCGATGGCTGAAGTTGTGGGAGGCTAGACTGGATGGAATGGAGAGACAGTGGGAAAACTGGCAGAACGACTCTGAGGTCTGTGGATTAGTTCATTGTTTCGTATCAAAGTTGATTCTTTGGTTTCAGTAATTGTACTGCAGTAGCATAGGATATTAACATTAGAGAAAGCTGGGAGAAGTCTACAATTATTGCCAAGAAAACGTTGGGATTAAAAAATGAATTAAACAGCAGAATGGAGATGACAGAGGAAAGGGTCATTGAACTTGTATCAGTAGGAATTACTCAAATCTAAAGAACAGAGAGAGTGTTTTGAAAAGGAATAAAGGGATGGGGATTTAGCTCAGCGGTTAGAGTGCTTGCCTTGCAAGCACAAGGCCCTTAGTTCGATTCCCAGCACAAAAAAGAAAAAAAAAGGAATAGAGACGAGGAACTTGTGAGACATTAAACCATTAACATACATGTTGCTGAATATGCAGATGTAGAACAGAAAAAGAATGGGGCATACATTGTTTTTATATAATCACTAAAATTTTCCCAGATTTTGCAAAAAATGTAAACACGTAGATTGAAGAAGCTCAGCAAACCCTAGAAAGTTAAATAAAAAGAAAATCATTCCTTTCTAATAGTTTAATAGTCAAACTATTAAAAGCCATATATAAAGAGAAAAATACAGGTAAATAATGATTCAAATAATGTTTCACTTCTCAGCAGAATCAGGAAAACACAAGTAAAAAGGGGGAGAGCATTAGCCTTGTAGTAGTCTGTATATAGCAAAGATAGCTTTCAGGTATAAATACTAAATAAATACTTACATCTCAGAGGATCTGTTGGCCACAGATCTATACTTCTAGAAATACTAAAAGTTCTTCGGGCTCAAGGAAGATGAAGCCCAGTCAGAATTCCTATCTTCAGAGAAGAATTTTAAAAAGAAAATGGAATTTTTTTTCTCTGCATTTCTTTTAAAAAAAATTTTAAATGTATCACAATATGAAGATAGATTGTGAAAAACTAAGATTGTAATCCCTTAGAGCAACCACTAGCAAAACAGTTTAGAAGTCCAACAGACAAAATAGGATTTTAAAATATAACTACATATCCAAAAGAAGGAAAGGAGGGACCAGAGAATAAAATGAGAAGCAAACAGGAAAATAATAGACCTAAATATCACATTAAGTGAAATGTACAAAATTCTCATTCCAAGACAGAAGTTGTTGAAATGGATAAAAAGAAAGCCCCAACCATTAAGCTGTCCAGATGAGATACATTTAAAATATAAAGATACAAAAACCTATATAAGTGGAAGAAAATAGATGAAAAAGGAAGCTACATTAATATCAAATGGATTAGTTCATTGTCACTGTATTAGCAGAATTAAAGAAAGATGTAGCATATTAATAAAAGGTCCGATCACCCAGAAGATACAATAGTCATGAATGTGTGTGTACCTATTAACAGAGCTGCAAAATGAAGCAAAAATCGACAGAGTTGAAGGATGAAATAAACTATTTTATTCTCACAGAGAAATAATTTAACACCTATCCCTCAGCAACTGGTAAAGCTCTGAAAAAATCAGATAGACCTCTGAAAAAACACCTTGACCTAAGTGATATTTATAGATCATTCTACCAACAACTGTAGAATACGTTTTTCTAGTGTACGTAGTATACCCAGGATAAACTATATGCTGAGCTATTTTAAAAAATCCTCATAGGGGCTGGGAATTTAGCTCAGTGTCCTAGCAAGCACAAGACCCCGAGTTCGATCCCCAATACACACCCCCACAAAAACACTAATAAAGAGCTTGGGATCATACAAAGTATGATCTCTGAACACAGTAGAATAAAATTAAAAGAATAATATACCAGCAAAAACATGAGAGAAATTAGAAAATGAACTGTATGATAATGAAACTGGAGCATATTTTTGAAAAGCAGGCTTAGAAAAGTTTGTAGCTTTAAAATAGAATTGTGTACAATGAATTTGCTCTGGTTATAATGTGGTTAGGGTAAGTCATAACAAAAAGATAAAATCCACCTGTGTTTTTTATCTTAAACCTGAACAATAATGAAATCAGAACATTAAGTTGTATATCTTAAGTATGTATAAATTTTATCAATTACATATTAAAGCTGGGGTAAAGAAAAATAACAATAATGTTTATCAAAAATACTTTGGATTCAGTTAAAGCAAAACTAAAAATGTAGCCTTAAGCATTTATATTTATTAGAATAATATAAATATATATATATATATATCCTCCAAAATATCGTTTTGCCATTCTTACCTGTGAAACAAATTATTTTGTTTATGAAATATGTAAGTACTGCATATTTCTCCAAAAGACTGGACATTTCATGCAAAGTGAAAGAATAACTTTCTAGTGGAAAATCCTGCCACACATCACCTTACGAAGTGATCAAAGTAAATATCATCAGTAATGCATGAATCACAATAGTCTATCACTGGATCCATTTGGCTGCAGGGAGACTGACAGTTTCCCTTCCAGGATATTCCTGTCAAAGATAACATGCTCTGAATCTAATCACTAACGTGTCATCACTAAAAGTCTAAAAATCATGGCGGTTCAAGGAGTCACTAAGGAATTTCCTTGACTGATAGGAACAAGAGACATGACAAGGCGATCTAGCATGATTCTAAACTGGATCCATTCTCAGTTGATGGGATAATTGGTGAATTTTGAATGGAGACTGACGTTTAGAGAACGGGAAAAGTCAGTATTCATTTCCTGGTTTTGACGGATCTGTTGTGTGGAAGCGTGTCCACTGATTGGCAACACACAGAAGAACAGTACTGAGTGGCAATATGGCACTGTGCGAGCAGTATACTCTTACAAGGTTCAGGAATAAAGGTCTCTAAAGTATACCTGCAACTTATCTAAAGATTGAGATCACACACCTGCACACCTACACATACACACACACACACACACACACACACACACACACACACACACAAATAGTTTAAAGAAGGACAGAAATAAAATTTCTAGAAACCTGGAAGGAGTTGACGAAAGTTATGTAGTTTCCATCAGGTACCAATATTGAATCTAAAAACTGAAATGCTCAGCATAATATAAATACTAATCCTTATTTCTTAGGCATTAAATATAGCCTTCAATTTAAAATAACTTCATTTACTGGAGGAATGCTTGTTCTGATGAGAGGAAATTAGAGCTTTCATAGTAAGTTAATTGAAATATGTTTAAAATCCACGCAAAGAAATGTCTAAAACAGCTCTTTGACTCATGAGAACTCCTCAGAGGAACTGACAGTTGCTCAGCATACATTTTGTGCCTATTTGAGCCCAACTTGATTATCGTAATTAAATGTAGAGATTAAGGAAAACACTGACCCCAATACCTGGGGGGAAATCTTTAGCACCCCAGGGGTTCTGTGGTAGCAATTCACAGTCTGGCTACAGGGGAAAGACTCCTGTAACTGAAGTGCACAGGCTCCATCGTCAGCAATGCAGGGGAATAGCTTAGGTCCTTTACCTGACGAGTCTGAGGATACAGGCTTTGTCAGCTGCAGTTGAGCAGGAGGAGAAACTAGAAGCAGAAGTCTGCTGTGGTGAAGCATCAAGGGTAATAGTCATACTCACGCTAATATGTACATGTACTCTGAAAGTAGAGAGGTAAGAGAAATCAGACGGTAAGACAAAAAGGAAGACCAGAGCAGGCGCCAAGAGAAAAATGAGACAGAGAATAGAGATAGATTGAGGAAGGAGATTGAATGGAGAGGAGAAGAAAATACAAGTAGGACAGGTGTGGGGAATGGGTAGAGCCCAGAAAGGTAAACAAGAGGAGCCCTGTCTAGGCCTTCCCAGCACTCTGTATGAACACGGTCTCCTGCCCTCCTGAAGCTTACATTCCATGTATGTATGTAGACATGGCAGGCACACAGCAGTATAGTTTCTTCTGGGTTCCTAGTAAATGAAAGAAAATAGTAACGGCAGGCATTAACATGGACATACACACAGACAAGTTCCTGTTTCTCTGCCCTTTCCCACTCCTCTAGGGGTTTTATGAGATGCCGGAAATGGGCTAAAAGCATTCTTTACGGTCGGCTTCTGCTCTAGTACAGTCCATTCTCACCTGTGAAAGCAGTCTGTTTAGAGAGGGAAAAGCACTAATATTAGGTCTCATTAACACCTCTGGCTACGGCAAATGAAAGTCTTACACAGACCGTGCTTAGTGTGGAACTGTGTTCCTTGAAAGATAACTTGCTTTCTCTCAAACCTTGACAATATAATTTAACAAATGCCTGTGTTTTAGAAAGTGTGCTTTAAATTTGGCAGTTTCTTATAAACATACACTTACCCTACTTCCCAGAAATCCCACTCCTAGCTGTTTAGCCAAGAAAAATGAAAACATTGCTCCTCAAGGGGGAGAAAAAGAGAAAAGACTTGTACAAAAAATGACCCTAGCAGCCTTATTCACAATACTAAGAATCCCTAAACAACAATGTCCATGAACAGGTGAATTGATTAAAAAAAATGGGGTATATCTGTACAATAGGATTATACTTAGCAACAAAAGGGAATGAATTACTGGCACTCTCCATAGCATGGATGAATTATTCCTAATTTGTGCAAACATTTTTCAGAGTTGAAAAAGACTGCATTCAAAAGTCTACTGCCTGTGTCATTGCAGTTATTTAAGTTCTGGAAAATGCAAAGTGTGTATAGTGACTCAGGGCAAATCAGTGATTGACTAAATCCCAGAGCTGATAGAAAACCATGACTTCAGAGGGTCACGAGAGAACTTCTAGAGGTGATAAAAATTGTTCTACACTCTGATTGTGATGGTGCTTACCATCATACCAAATGTATGCATAGATGCTTAACATTTATCAAAATCCATCAAACTATATACTTTAAAAGGATACATTTCACAATAAAATTTACTTTTAAGACATGCTTTACAAATCTAGCAAAATGTTATTGAGTGAATGTAGACAAAAGTTATACCTCATTGTGAACTTCATTGCTCTTGGTTAAGAAGGGAAAAACACTCTTTCCAGAAGGCAAGAGTGTAAGACAGTGCATTATTGAAGAGAGAAGGCAACCAGGAGGCTAAGTGCCACACCATCTTCATGTGCTTTTGTATCCATTCCTTTAAGTGCCACTGTGCCTTCTTAAGTGTCTTCATGCAAATATCAGAGTGGGAAGGGTACTGATTTCCTTTCTTATGCTTTAAGTGAACATCATTTATTCAGTTTTGAGTGTCTCTTTCAGGCAAGAATGTGCTTGACTGGGCATCATAGAGCATTCAGACAATCCAGTGTGGGGCTTGCTCTCAGGAAGTCTGTAGTCTAGCACAGGGATTACCCTGCTAGGGGCCGCAGACCAACCAACACCTGTTTGTAAGTTCTGTCGGAACACAGTATGTGTTTATGTATGGCTGCTTTCACCTTATAGCAGCAAATTTGAGTAGTTGTCACAGAGATCGTATGGCCTATAAAGCATAAAATATTTATTGTTTGGCCCTGTATAGAAAATTTTTGCCAACTTTTAGATGAGAAATAGAAGACATGGATGTTAACACAGAGAGTGTCATAAGCAAAGTTCGCTGGCTTGTAGTCATGGTTACCACCCCTTCCTGTCACAACCAAGGATCTCAGAGAGCTGTCTGCCCTAGTCTCTTCACTCCTGCACCGTACATTCACTGTCCATCCATGCTAGCTTGGCTGCTTCTATCTTCATTAAGCTCACAATGCTTTCATCAATCTAACCAGTAGCTTCCAGGCTGAAAGTCTTGCCTTTGGATTTGGAAAAATCTCCCCATTTTGCAATGTCGATGTTCTTCACGATTTGTGTTTTCGATGCTCCTGCCATGCTGCATACTCTGCATGGACAGTTTTGGTTTAGGTTGCAGCTACCACCCATACACTGATGACCCCAAGTTAGTCCATACCCAGTACCTGCAATTCAGCACACTCAGAACCACACAGCACATCCACTCCTCAGAAACAGCTTCTCCTTTGTTCCCCACCCTGGTGACAGCACTGCTGTCAAAGCCAGAAACCGAGGGCCCAGCTTAAAACCATCCCTCTCTTCATTATTCCTTTTCTTCACTCCCCCAGTATATCCTGTGATTAATTTTTCTCCATTCCTCACCATCTTTCATTTGAGACAGTTCAATGACCTTCCCTTTCTTTTAGTTTTAACCCCTTAAGAGCACTGTGACAAGAGTCGTCTTTCTAAAATGAAAACTATTTTTGTCACTCCCTTTCTTCAAATCCTCCGTCACTTCCCCACACCCTCAACGTGCAGAACCAGAATTCTTAGTGCAGCGTGCCCAGGCCCGTGTGGCCAACGGGACAGTCCCACTCTCCAGGGCTCTGGCATCCCCAGCAGCCACGCGGAAGGATGTAGGAGGCCCAGTGCCATCTGGAGGAGGAGCTGGGCAATGGCTGTGAGGCTGTCAAGCTCTACGCGTCTGACTTTGTCACCTCTCGAGGGTCCTCCCTGAGCATCATCACTGTAGGATCGTGTCGTTGGTGGTACTGTTACTCCTCTTTACCTTGGCTCCTTCTGAACTGCTTTCCCACTAGCATCAGTGCAGCACTTTCTCCTCCTTTTCATTGGTTTTTATTATATCCTGGTTCTTGCATTATTCCAAATAGATGACATTACTTGAAAAATGTTATGATCATAGATGAAGACCTACAGAATCATGGAATCTGAGAATTCTAAGAGGCCTCAGAGATTAGCTGGTCCAGTCTCGCACCAAGAGAGACCATGGTGTGGGAGCAAATCCCTAAACGTGAAGGCAGCTGCCCTGAATTTGAGAAGCCGCTCCATCGTTTGCTAACTCCACCCTCTCTCGTGTAAGTGGCTTCACATTCTGAGCCTCTGTTTCCTCATTTGCATAATGGGGGTAATCTAGATCTATTAGAGGGTTGCATTTGTGAGCATCGATGAGATCGGTGTGTACGGAGGCACACAGTTCACCACCTAACGGTGAACTCTCGGTACATACTAGTTAGAGCTGAGTATCCTCGTCTCGATAGATGAAAAACTGGCAGCACACAGGTCGTCTGGTCCTGGCTCCTGGGCTGGGATGAGGCCCAGGCTTCCCTCCAGACAGTGCTCTCACCACACCAAAGCTGCTGTGTACACGCCCCTAGAACCTACTCACCCTTTCACTGGGCAGATACTTAGTAGTACTGGCTGCACACTGGGCAGCAGAATTACAGGTACAAATGTAGTTCAGTCTAGTAGGACAGACAGACAGGAGGCCTTTAAAATGTGGTGTGATAAAGCTACAGTAAAGCAGAGCATGTGCAGCTGTTTGCAGACCATGTCAGGCATATAACGTTGTGTTGAGGGGGGTGGTGGCGGGGAAGGAGGAGGTGCATCCCATAGACTGACAATTGAAGAAGGAATAAGAGGTAAAGGAGAGTGTTGCATGGAGAAGCTGTGAGCATCCAAAATTCCTGCCTTCCTTCCTTTTATTCACTTTACAAATTTACCCAGGAAAACTAGTGTATTTTTAAAGTGTCGCTTTTATCTTTAACTTGGGCCTTCTGAATGTCATAATCATTGGTTCGGTGAATTTTTAAAGTAAAAATAAATGTGTAGATGCATTTAACAAATATTTGTTGAGTACCTATGCCCACCGTTGTTCTAGCACTAAGGATATTGCAGTGAACAAAACATAGTCCCTGCCCTCATGCAGCTTATTTTCTGATGGGGTGAGAGGAAATAAATATGTCATCAAGTGACTATTAAAATAGAACAAAAGTAAAGCTCAGTATACCAGAAAGGAAGGCTAGGTCTGGGGGAGAGAAATACTACTCGCTAAAGTAGCCTGGCAAAGCTTGTGGACAAGGTGACATTTGAATAGAGACCTAGAGGAAGTAAGGGAATGAGGCTTGAGGTGCCTAGGGAAAAACATCCAAGCAGAGGACCTGAGTTAGAGCAAGAACCAGACAAACAAAAGGCATTACACAGTCTTAGAGAGGGGATGGGGTGCACGTAGATCAGGGGGGCCTTGATGAGCATTATGAAGTTTAGGGCTTTTAGTCTGCAGGAGATGAAAAGCCATAAATGCGAGCAGAGGAGTGAGATGATTCAACATTTACAGCAACCTGACCACTATACTATACATCTACTAGAAATTGTGCAGATATTTTATTTTGTTAGGATTTAGGCTAAAAAAATTAATAGGAACTCAAAAGCATAAAATAGGTTAGAATAAGTAATATTAGGATAAATTATAATATCTTTAATGTTGTCATAATACTATTTGTGGGATAAAAAGAAGGGGGAAATTTTTTAAAAGATGTTGAAAAACTATTGGTCATTCCTGTATAATTTTCTTTTTGTATTTTCAAGTCGCGTAAATAGTGACGATAAGTACCTTCTATCAGTTTTATATTTATGCATAATATAACACTGGTGATGGATGTTTTATAAAATATTAATGGTGAAATGCTATTGTATGTCCAGTGACTCTAGGAAATAAAATGACACCCAGCAGTGCAGGGACCTGTGTCTGTCCCTGGAGCCCTTCCCCATCTTTTACCTTCTTTTTTTTTTTTTTTATTTGGTGCTGGGGATCGAACTCGGGTCCTTGTGCTTGCAAGGCAAGCACTTTAACCACTGAGCTAAATCCTCAGCCCCTTACCTTCTTTTTTATCTATACTCTGACACCATCTTGATAGGAGTTTCCTGAGAAATTTCATATTGGCTCTTAGTGAACTTGTTCATATTATGATCATTATGAACATACTGCCTCAGAATACTAAAAATAAGTTGTACTGAATTACCACTAATTACCAACTTAATTTTCTGTCTCATGGAAGCATATTACAGAATGATGGGTTGGCTTACACTACTAATAAAAGCATCTTTCCATATTGCAAACAAGAATATAGAAAGTATTTCAAGCCACCTTGGTGATGGGAGGTAGTAGAAGTGGAAGGAGTATGAGCTTGGCTCTTAAAAGTGATTAAAGGACTGGGGTTGGGGATTTAGCTCAGTGGTTAGAGCCCTTGCCTAGCAAGTGCAAGGCCCTGAGTTCCATCCCCAGCACCTAAAACAAAAAGTGATTAAGATTTTTACTTTTGCTAAAAGCACTTGACCTCAGAGCTGGGTCCCGTAAATACTGAGTTTCTTCTTAGAGCAAGATTAGAGAATTTGTACCAGTACTTCTTCCAGCCATAATGGTTTCTGTGTCTTCTGGAAAGTCTCTGTCTTTGAATCTTGGATTCCCCAAAAATAAAATGAAAAGGTTTGATGTCAAATATTTGTTGAGAGAAAGATGAAACTTTGCAATTAGAATATGCATGTGAACTCACCTTGTAATTTGCCACTACTATAGGAGTAAGATAATGACCACATCAGTGTATTCTGAAGGAATAAACTAAAGGAGGATTTGAGAGTGTAGCTCAGTGGTAGACCACATACTTAGCGTGTGCCAGGCCCTCTGTTTAAATCTTCAGCACCAGAAAAATGAAAAAAACACTATATATACAAAGGAAAAACCTTTAAACCATTTTAAAAGAACATACGGTTTTAGATTTCTGTCTCAGGATGACAGATTCAGAAGGGCCAAAAGCTGCATATCTCTGTCTGTCCC
Source organism: Hystrix cristata (assembly GCA_004026905.1). Classification (NCBI taxonomy): domain Eukaryota; kingdom Metazoa; phylum Chordata; class Mammalia; order Rodentia; family Hystricidae; genus Hystrix; species Hystrix cristata. The sequence goes on from PVJO010013907.1 coordinate 39,106, forward strand.
CAGACTGGGCCTGGTACACACCAGCAGGTGGCAGTTACCAGCACTGCAGCATGGGCAGGTGATCGTCCCCTGCTCAGAGCAGCTAGCATGGTGCCCGTGGCTCCGCAGCCATGCTGCAAGCTCATAGTATTGGTCTACAGGCAGATAGCAGAACTCTGGTAAGTATGCACTCCACCTATTGGAGGGGTCCCCAAAAAGCAGGCTGCTCATGAGTTGCTTTATTCCAGCAAAGAACAGTGATAGCCACCTAAGCGGAAGTCAGCAGGACTGCCTTCATTTTCAAAGACTGAGAAGAGCCTTTTCGTGTCACTGAAGATAAACCCCTCCTTACTTTAACTCTGGCCATTTCAGAGTTCTTTTCTAGAGGAAATGTTAGTTTTCCATTAAAACATTGCTGTAAAACAATTTTAAACCAGCAAAAGAAAAATTTACACGGGGAGGAGGAGAATTTCTGTAGCCATTTGAATAAAGTGAAATCTTGATGAGAGACACAGACTCCACCAAAGGTTACAGGCAGTACGCTCTGTGCTCAACAGTGAAAAGGTCAATGCCAAATGAGGAAATAAAATAAAACACTACTTGGAGAAAAAATTGGATGTGAGGCTCAAAGAGGCAGTTGGAAAATAGGAAATCACAATGAGAAAAGCTGTTGAGTTCAGGGACAGCCTGTGCACCCCATGTGAAGTCCCCCATTCATCCCCAAAAGCCTAGCAAGGGAGGCTGCCTGCTTCAGGCTGGACTTCTTAGTGTAGCCGGTAAATTGTTAGAGAAGTCTTTTAGTTTGTGTTTACTTTAGGAGCCACTGACAAAATGGTGTTTATAAAATTATGCACAAAATCCCAGTGAACAATCTCATCTGCTACATGTACTGTCTCAAGTAACTGTCTCTCCCCAACCCTCACTAACTCAATGAAAAGGGTAAAAATATATCTAATTTGTATATCTGATTTGCCTTTCGTTGAGCTGATTATCTTGTGACAGATGAAGAAGTGACATTTGATCCTCAACCTCGTTTATGTTTCTGAATAATAAGATGAGTGTATTTCACCCAGAGTTATCCCAGCAACCCTAGCATGCTTTCTTACTCTGTTGCCCAAGAGTAGAGCTCTTGTGGAACCCATGATTTTTAACAGAAGAGATATCAGTGAAGCAGTGTTTGGCCATGAGCAATTTTCATCTCCCTGCACCAGGGACAAAACTTCTCCAGAATGCTTAGTAAAAGAGACGCCAGATGAGGGGCAGTGGGTAAGGGTAAGGGAAGGCACATGGGCATTAAAGCCTAACAGGCCAGGTTCAAGGCCCAGCTCCTCCATTAACTGGTTGTAAAACTTGAGTAAAGAAAATTTCAGTTCTTAATCTGTTAAAGACTACATGGGATGGATGATAAAAGGAAAATGCATATTTACCTGGCATGCTAGAAAACTCCAATAAACGTTAGTTTCTATCCTTCCCTCACCATTCCATAAAGTAGGGCTCATAATTTAACCTTTTCTTGGCATCGTAGGATTTCTTATTATTTTGAGCATTGGCAGTTACACTGATTTGCAATAAATAATAATTTAATAGGAAGTAAAGATGAGTGAACCTAACTCTTCCCATATTGCATACCTTTTGTATTTTTATGTCTTTTCTTGTGCCTGCTTCTAAAATGGTCACTTTTTTATGTTGTTCCTTCTGTTCTATAAATCAGAAAGCCACAGCTTGTTATAATTTTGTAAAATCAAAGTCTGTAGAGTTGAAAATCCAAGGTTGGAGCATGGTGGTGCACATCTATAATCTCAGCATTCTGAGAAGCTGAGGCAGAAAGATGGCAAATTTGAGCCCACTCTGGGCAACTAAGTGATACCCTCCCTGTCTCAGAAAAGGGCTGGGGAGGTAGTTCAGTGCAGAGACTCTGGGTTCAAGCCCCACTACTGGACAAAAAGATCAACAAAGGGAGGAGGAAAGGGAAAGGAAATGGGGGGTAACCCAAGGATGAGCAAGCTATACTCTGTTCCCTCAGCCAGGGTGTGGTAGGTATTCAAATGGTAGACCCGCAAGTGATTAAATGAGTAACATTCATTTTAGTCCCTCAGAAGTCTTTTTCATTTCTTTTTTGTTTTCAACTCTTCCCTTAAAGGATGCAGTAACTAGATAAATTATTAGATACAAGATTGCTAAATATACCTACATACATGCATATTGTTTTATTGGAAATATTTCATGATGAAAAGCAGTAGAAAATTGTTGAAAAAAGGAATATGAAAATTTGTGATGAATGAAGAACCCTGACATTACCCAGAAATATAGTACTCACTGTTTTGTAGCATATCAAAGAACAAGAAAGCTGTATTCCTAGGGAAGTTACTGGACTTAATTTTAAAATATGGCTGATTGAACACATAAATTACATTGTCTCTGTCTGGATGCCCCAGTAATTTTATAGTAAATAGGGAAAGTCATAAGCCCTTAAAGAGCACAAGAAGGACAGGAAAGCAAGTATGTTTTAATCTGGAAAGCAGATGATTGAAATGGACCTAAAAACTAAAACCTAAACTAGCAGGAAGAATGCCAGAAGAAAATCTGTGCCACAGAACCCCAGAAGGCTCAAGAGTTAGGATTGCCAGCTATCTCAGAAAATGAGAGTATACGTGAGGCTGAAAAGAGTAGGATTTGTAGAACACCTGAGTAAGAGGCAGTTTAGATGCCCTTTGGGCCCTCAGTCTCATCTGCTGCAGGTACTGTCCCAAGTAGCTGTCCCTCCCCAACCCTCACTATTTTGGGAAGAAATATAAATAAACAAGTTTCTGAAGGGTGGACACCAGGACTTCCCAACCCCCTCAGATCATATAGCTGCAGTCAGAACTCAAGTCCAGTTTCTGGCTCCAAGCCCAACTGTTAACCACATTACTTCCTCCTGTAAGCTATACACACAGACAGCCAAATGTGACTCTGTGTACTATACTAGGAAAACAACTATTTTGCAGTGTTGTAATAAGAAATGCAACTATATCATAATAGAGGAATTTAGAGTAGGGTTTTTTAAATTCACTCTAATAAGGAACAGTGTTGTCAGTTTATTAATTGCTGTAGTTTCTGAGTTAGTATAAAATTCAGTATAAAATTTCAATATAGATTAGTACTTACTCTGTGCCTGTGCTTGTGCCAATAAGCATTCTAAGTTCAGTAGTTAATTCTGACGGGAACCTATATCATAGGTACTGTCATTACCCTGGTTTTATAGATGATGAAATTAGAGTTTAGGAATAGTAGTCTACCCACCATCACCAACTTCTGAAGGCCAAGCTGGGATTCGAACTGGCAGTCTGACTTCAGAGTCCACACCCTTGAACATTGCATCATCCCCACTAGAATTTCAAAATTATTTATGGTTCTGGAAGTGTTCTAAATCATCTCTGTTCGTTTTTGGTGGTTTTATTGAAACACATTTACTGTAGGTTTTTTTCTTCTAGGTTTATGTTCCAGATGAAAATAATGCTATTTTGGGAAGAAATACAAATAAACAAGTTTTTGAAGGCCTGACAACTGGACTTCTCAAAGTCATTTCTGCGGTTTTTGGCTGCCTGATTGCCAATCGACCAGATGGAAACAGCCGGCCAGCCACGCCGAAAATATCAACACAGGAAATGAAAAACAAACCCTCGCAAGGTGATGCTTTTAACAGTCGAATTCAGGACCTTATCAGGTAAAACTGCTAGACTTCTTAAAACTTTGTTCTTCATTTTAAAAGTGATATTAAAATAATTTAAAATACAGTGCCTGCATGAGGGCAATGGTTCTTGCAACTCTCTCCACAAATTCTTGGCAAAGGATACACCACATTTTGTAGAGAGAAGGAAAACGTCACTGAAAAGCAACCCCTGGCTCAGCCGCCATTCCTGATATTTAGATATATGATGTCAAGAATATGTCGTGTTGGAGCTTTTACAGCTTTATTGATATCAGCTCTCTCTAACTCAAGAAATGTCTGAGAATTCCCTTCGGTTCTGTGGTTATAAATGTGGTTCAAAAAAAAATGGTTCAGACTTGAATCAACAATAATAGCCTCCATGCATGGAGTGTCCATTACACGCGAGGTATTGTAACAGTCACTGCAGCCCTGCAAGTATAGAATTTCTAATTCAGGCTTTATAAATGAGGAAATTGCTCAGAGAGGTTAAGTGTTTCGGCCAAGGTTATGTAATAAATAAGTTTAAAAGTAGGTAGGAAAGCCGAGACTGGAACTCACATCTAGCTGGACTCCCAACATCTGTATGCTGTCTACCACACAGATGTGGCAATTTCTGACACCTGTTCAAGGTCAGCCCTCCTTCCTCCCAAGATCTCCTTTTCTCCAGGGAAATTTACTCCTACTTTGGCATCTGAACTCCTTTTCCCTCCAGAATCTTGAATCAGGTAGGACATTTAATTTCCCAGCAGGATTCCATCTGTTGTTAATCAGTTACCTGTTCCACCAGTCAGCAACTTTTCTGTGGTCTGCACTGATCTCTGGCTCTCCAAATCCATGCAATTTGTTGCTCTCTGAAGCTTATGGTAGGTTAATAGGAGAAAGAGAATGCCCTCCTCTGCATTTGCTTCTTTCACAGTTCATAAATTTCATCTGGCTTCTTGTAGTGCTTTTTTGGGAACAGTCGTTTTATTCAGTATCTTCCTTACCCTTGATTGCTTTGTTCACTTATCCCTTCCATCTGCTTGCCCTCTTTCCCTAAGCATATTTATTGCTGGAGAGCACCAGGCCCTTTGGGTCCAAGGCCATTTATCTTACAGCACTTGACTTTTACCCTCTCTGCCCTTTCTCTCAGTTGCTTGATCCCATTCAATTTCCCTGTGTCCTGTGGTCGTTGTGGAGCTTAGCCCTCTCTGCTGATGAACACCATTCAGTCCCAGCATTCTCTCGTGGGCTACCCTGCCATGTAGCAGTACTGTGTTCTTGTCATCCAGACACCTTAGCTGCAAGCCTGCTGTGATGAGGTGAAGGTCCTGGCCTAAGGCACCAAAACAGTTCCAGCGGGCCTTCCTAGAACAAATACATACATTTTCACATAGGTTATCACAGTTACACACATAGTTACAAAATCAGGGACTGGGGATGTGGCTCAGTGCCAGGACACTTGCCTGGCATGTGTAAAGCCCTGGGTTTGATCCCCAGAAACACACACACACCCTCCTTCCTAAAGGAAGAAGGTATTATGGGAAGAAACGACAGCATTATCTGCAAATCAGTTAAGGCTTGCAATTTAACAACAGATGATTGATAACCACAGTACTTCAGAACAGACCTAGGCCAGTCTGCCTCTCATTTGAATCTCATTTGGTGAACGTTATTTTCTTACAGATAATATGTTGTCATTTGGATTGGTGATTCCTATGTGTAGAACCACAGGCCCATCTCGAGTTTGCCTGGGTGTTGCATACAGGGCCTGTGTAATCATTTCCATACCTTCTTTCTCTCCTTCCCAAATATGAACTGACCAGGAATCTCACTGCAGCCCCTGCTACCATGTGGGCTTTTGTCAGTTTAAAGCTAATAAAGGGTTCCAGTTCAGTGTGTGGGGCTGGAGGGGAGCTGGACCAGACCCTGGCATACAGCCTGTCCATGTCCTCATTGGCATAGAAAAGGCAGAAGTGTATCGTTTTCAGTGTTTAAATGTACTATTACTTTATTACAAAATGTACCAACATACACAAAAACAAAATTATAGCTATCATTGAAAAGATTTTTATCTTGAGACTTGGTGGTTTTGAAGCTATACGTGGTCACTATTAGTCTCAGGAATGGTCTCAGAAATAATTTTACATTCTTGTTGAAAATTCAGACCTCAGAAAGCACCCACACATACACTAATGCCACAAAGAAACAGTATGTTTAGTGGCAAGGACAGTCTTACAGTAGTAGGAGGCAGCAGACCTTGCCTGTTCCACCTCTTGTCTAAGCTAGTGCTTTGCCCTTCATGAGCCTCAGTTTCCTTCTCTATCTCATGGGGTAGTAATACAGATCCTACATGATGAACAGGTGTTCTCAAACCCTGCTGATTGAACTGTAAATTATTCAGAGTTGTTAGAATGTAACGTGGCTGTCATTATCAAAACCTCAATACTGCGTGTACCCTTTGACTCAGTAATTCCACTTCTGGAAAGTAATCTAGAATCTGGTAAGGATTTGTACACAAAATGTATATCGCAACATGATTTATAATAGTGAATATTGAAATCAACTAGGAGTTCCAGAAATATTCTACTAGTAGGATATTATTCAACCATTACAAGTGTTTGTAGCTTCTTGAGTCTAGATCATTTTACAGGAGATACATCATACAAAAAACCATGTTATATGATATCACAAGGATATAATCAGCAAAATTCAATTTGTGGCAAAGTATATAGAATAAACAATGAATTTCATCAACAAATAAATTTGCGAAAGGGGTCAGAGAAAGATGGAGAGGTAATTGGCAATTTAAAGAAACTTAAGACATATTAACAGGTCGTAGTATGTGGCTCCTGTTTTGTTGCTAATTTTTTAAACTATTAGAAATAATGGCATTATGATCCTTTAGAAATTTGCACACTAGTTATTAATATTAAGGAATTACTGTGATTTTTTCACATGTAAGAATGATATTGTGGTCATGTTTATAAGGTCATTTTTAGAGAAACATACTGCAGTACTTACAAATGTTTAATATGATGCCTTGGATTTGCTGAAATTATCAAGATGGGTGAGGGCAGGTGAGATTGCCATGGAGCAGTGGTGGGCCACGTCTGGGCAATGAATGCATGGAAATTTCTTATCCTTCTCTATTTTTGGCTTACATTAAACCTTTGCAGTTTTAAAGGAATAAGATAAAATGTTTACAAAGATATATTAATTCCCATAATGAGCCTATTACTTTTTTGTTTTGTTTTGTCTTTGTTTCTTTGAGACAGAGTCTCACTACATAATTCAGGCTGGCCTGGAACTCACTATGCAGCCCAGGCTGGCCTGGAACTCACAGCGCCCTCCCATTTTAGCCTCCCAAGTGTTGGGATTACAGGCGTGTACCACCACATCTGGCAAGCCTATTACTGTACTTTTATAATCAGTAAAAGTTGTTCCACTTTCTGTAGTTAAAACAATTTTAGAAACCTAACTTGAAATAATGTAAGCAAAAAAAAAAAAAAAGCAGAATGCTTATATAACTGGGAAGGTCAAGATTTGAAGCTAGTAGTCCCTATCAAAATACCAATGCCATTCTTCCACAGAACTAGAAAACAATCCTAAAATTTATATGGAACCACAGAAAAAAATAACCAAAGTGATCTTGAGCAAAAAGAACAAGTAGGAGGTATTATACTACCTAACATCAAAATATACTACAATCAGAACAACATGGTATTGGGTGTAAAAACAGACACTTAGACCAATGGAACAGAATAGAGAGCTCAGAATTAAATCTGTGCATCAATAGCCAGCTGATATTTGACAAAGGGGCTGAAGAGACACATTGGAGAAAGGACAGTCTCTTCAAAAAATGGCGCTAGTAAAATTCAGTATACAGGTGCAGAAAAATGAAACTAGACCTCTGTTACCTCACAGTATACAAAAATCAAATCAAAATAGGTAAAGACTTACATGTAAGACCTGAATTACTGGAAGAATACAGTAATGACATTCCCCCTGTGGAAATGCTTTAGACATTGGAATAGCAAAGGTTTTTTGGATAAGACCCCAAAAGCACAAGCAGTGTTTTAGTCCCCTTATCATTGCTGAAACACAATACCCAGCACCCACAATTTAGAGGGAGAGAGATTTATTTTGATTTAAAGGTTTCAAGTCCTTGATCAGCTTGCTGCATTGCACAACTGGCATGGTAGAAGGGGATGAAGGAGGAAAGCCATTCAGTCCATGATACTCAGGAAATGGAGAGAAAAGAGAGAAGCCAGGAACAAGAATACCCCTTCCAGATCCTACCCAGTCGGGATCATATCCCCAATGACCTGACTCCAGCTAGCCAGTACCTGCTTCCTAACAGCAAGTCAAGTATGAACTCGCCAGTAGACAGATCCTCTATAGCCAAAGGAATAATACTAATCCACTGATGAGTCTAATGCCCCCATGATCCAGTCACCTTCCAAGCACATGAGACTTATCAGGGACATTTTAGATCCAAACCATAACAGGAAACAAAACAAAAATAGATAAATAGCATTACAGTATATTTCACAGCAAAAGTCAAAATCAACAACGTGAAGAGACAACCTAGAGCCAACCTACACCCAACTTTTAGAACTTTCTGATATACACAGCCTGCTCTGATATCGGTGCCATAGGTTCACCAACACTGATCTAGAGAATAGAAAATATTTGTGAACTCTGACAGGGGACTGATATCCATAATATATGAGGAACTCAATAGCAAACAAGCAAATAATCCATTTTAAAAGTAGGTATAGACCTACCAATGGATACATGAAAAAATACTCAACATCACTAATCTTGAGAGAAATACAAAACCAGCACAGGATGTCACCATACCCCAGTTAGAATGGCTATTATCAAAAAAATCAAAAGTGCTGGCAAAGATGGGGAAATAAGGGAACATTTACACAGTGTTGGTGGGAATATAGATTTATACAGCCATCATAGAAAGTGGCACTACCATGTAATCCAGCAATCCCACTACTTGTTTCATATACAAAGGAAATGAAATCAGTATGTTGAAGATTAATTTACACTTCCATATTTATTGCAACACTCTTCATAACAGCCAAGAAATGGAAGCAACCTAAATGTCCACCAACTGATGAAAGGTAAAGAAAATGTGGTACATGTACACAATAAAACACTATTTAGCCATTAAAAAAGATGAGCTCCCGGGGCTGGGGATTTAGCTCAGTGATTACAGTGCTTGCCTTGCAAGCACAAGGGCCTGAGTTCAATCCCCAGCACCACAAAAAAAAAAAAAAAAAAAAATTAAAAAAGATGAGCTCCCACCATTTACCTACAATAACATGGACATAACTGGAGATCATTATGTTAAGTGAAATAAGCTGAGCACAAAAAGACAAATACCCCATGATCTCACTTATTTGGGAAATTTTAAAAATTTGGTCTCACAGAAATTGAGAGTAGTAGAATAGTGGTTACCAGAGACTGGAGAGAGCAGGTAGGGAAAAGGAGATAGGGAAAGGTTGATCAGTGGGTACTAATTATAGTTAAATAGGAGAAATAAATTCTGCTATGCTATTACACAGTAGGTAACTATAGATAATAATAATCTACTGTATGTTTCAAAAAAGCTAGAAAAGAGGATTTTGAATATTTTCACCACAGGAAGGTGGTATTTGAGAACATGAGTATTCTTACCTTGGTTTAAAGATTGCACAATGTGTAAATCTATCAAAACATCACATATTACTTCATAAACATATAATTTTATGTGTCAGCTAAGAAATTAAATGTTTTGATTTTCAGAATTATACAAATCAAGTTTTGTTAAGTTTACTCTTGGTCAAGAGTTGCAGAGACTGCATTAAAAAAAAAAAAAAGATTCCTCTTACCTGTTTTTAAAAAAAAAAAATCATACATTACTTTGACCTAATCATGAGGAAAAACAGACATACCCAGACTAAGAACATTCCACCAAAAACTGGCTTGATACTCACAAAAAAGTCAGCATCATGAAAGACAGAAAAAGAATGAAAAACTATTTAAACAAGACTAAAGAGATCTAGCAAGTAAAGTCAACATGTGATCCTGGATGGGAACATACACAAGGAAAAAAATAAATCTACGAAGGGTATAACTGTAACAATCAGTGAAATGGGAATATTGACTATAGTTTGGTTAATAGTACTTTTTCCATGTTAAATTTCCTGACTTGATGCCTATACCATGACTATGCAGAGGGAGAAGGGTTGGAGCTGAACACCAAGCCTAAAAATATGCCATTAGGACCTTTCAGTTCCCCAGACTTGTGTCTTTCCGTTTAGGTATCCCTGTGGAATGAGGCTCCTGCTGTGGTCAGATATTAATCCCACAGAAGATACTGAGCACTCCTTGTCAGGGCAGGTCCCCATCTGACCAGTCATTTGGCCAGGGAGATTAGTACTCTGGCTGTCCTACACCACGTGCTCACTCCTGGTTTGGGGATGCCATGTTTAACAATCCCCGAGGGCCAGCAGAGCAGGAGAGGAGAATGTGCTAGGCAGACAAAAGCTAAAGCTTTCACAGTCTACTCCTTCATGGTGTCCTCATTGGAATGATTGGTATAAAACTCTTTCTACACTGAAAAGTTCTATGCAGTATAAAAGCCAGTTTTTGAAAATCTGATTCTATTAAGTCAGATTATATTAAGATCCTCAAGGTATACAAATCTGCCCATTTCCTTAGAACAGGGCTGGTGACCATTATCTTATACTTCCCAATTTTAAACTTACAGAAGATGCTTAGTAGCCCAGGCAGATACATTTCCTAAGTGAAAGGAGAACAGAGGCTTTATTTTTTTTTAATTTTTTTATTTTTATTTTAAACCAAGAACATGTATTGGTACATTCTACATACATTGGTCAGATTCATTACATTTATTCTGTACCTATACATGGTGCATCTTGGTTCTCCCCCTCTCCCCCGCCACTCCCCTCTCCTCCCTCCCTCCCTATTTATAGCAAGTTCATTCATCATTTTCCATATTTTCTCTTTCCTCTCTCTTTCCCCTGTTGCCTTTCTGCTTTTCCCCTTCTTTCTTTCTAGTACTCCTCTCCTCTGCACACCATCCTCCTTTTATATAATATCTATTACACCTCTTTGTCCTTATTTACAGTTATGGTCTTTTATATCAGAGAAACAATTCAATGTGTGCTCATGAGTGTCCGATTTATTTCACTTAAGAGTATGTTCTCAAGAAACATCCATTTATATATGAATGACTCTAGTTTATCCTTTTTTATGGCAGTGTAGTACTCCATCGTGTAGAAAAACCACATTTTCTTTAGCCATTCGTTGGTTGTTGGGCATTTAGGTTGTTTCCAAGACTTAGCTATTACAAATTGT